>SRPT01000428.1:0-26456 GCA_018360205.1 Claviceps digitariae | reverse complement strand
AAAAAAAAAAAAAAAAGACCAGGCAGCCAGGAGGAATTATATGTAAAACGCGGTAAAAAAAATGGAATTGGCGCCTTGACTGACGACGAAAAAAAAAAACAGCCGCCAAGAATGGCACCCTCAAGCGCGGCGTCAAGGAAGTCGTCAAGACGCTCCGCAAATCACCCGCCTCAGCACCAGGCTACACCTCCTTCCCGGGCGTGGTCATCATCGCCGGCGACATCTCCCCCATGGACGTCATCTCCCACATCCCCGTCCTGTGCGAAGACCACAACGTGCCCTTCATCTTCGTCACGTCACGGGCGGAGCTCGGCGCCGCGGCCAAGACCAAGCGCCCCACCAGTGTGGTCATGATCATGGAGAAGCTCGAGGGCAAGAAGAAGGCTGCTTCGGCCAAGGGGGCCGCGGATAGCAAGGACGACGAGGGCGATGAGTCCTTTGGTGAGGCGTATGCTTCGCTGGTCAAATTGGTGCAAAAGGAGTACTCTAAGCAATCGTTCTGGACAAAGGGTGAATCCAAGGCATGAAAGGAAAACCGTGAAAAAAGGGAGTTGAGAAGGAGGGTGGAAGGGGGTGATGTGATCCTTTGGGTATCCCATATAGCTGGGTCCCTTATATCTGGGAGTAGGACTGCGAAAGGAGGCTTACCCAACTGGTGCCCCAGATGAAGAAATTGGAACCGTCGAGATAAGTATGCTCGCTGTTAAAAGTACTTCGCGGGGACCGGGCGGGGAAACGACGATGTTGGAGATATTGGATTTTTTTTTTCGATCTGGATGTACAATGTACCTACCAGTGGCAGTAGGCTAGCAGGGCCGATTTGGGTTACGGCGGCGTTCAGGTTTAAATTCTGCATTATAAATTCAAGAGGCATGCCTGGGAAAAGACATATTAAGACATTCATACCTTCATACATTTGTGTTACTCCTGTTAAGGGGCGTGTTGAATGCAACAACCAGCAATTCAGTACCGTCTGCCGGGTGGAACAGTCACCACGCCAGCTGCATCAGACTGGAGAGCTTACGCTTTGCGCTGCTTGTGTATGAGGTAAAAATCCTCCAAGGCAGCATTCACACAAACCTAGTTGTAGGCATTGTTGCGGTTACATGCGGGCAGTTGTACATAATGAAAGATTTTTTGAATTATTATTTAGAAAGCTGAGGAAGGCAGGATCCAACCTTGATAAAAGTAGTGCCGATGATGGAATGACAATCATTCAGCGTTCAACCATTCCACGCCCTTATATTCCATTAAACGTCATTACTAAGAATGCCTTATTCGAAGGGATTGGTGCGAGTTCCCCACCAGGTCAGGAACATTGATAAGCCAACAGTTTCGATCAGCTTGGCGGCAATGCTGACTCCGACGGTATCGACAGGGCGCTTCTCAGTGAAGATTTGAGCGAGAAACTACCAGTACAAATAAGTGTCAGTGAATTTCCTCGAAGAAGCAGAGCAAAAAAAACCAAAAAACCAAGAAAAAAAAACTATGTGTACAGGTGCCAGATGACCACGTCATCATCACATCATTCCATGGACCACGGAGAGAGTACCCAACGTCACATGAGCGCGCAAGCAATGGCTCTCAAAATTCAACGACAATCGAAGACGAAAAGGGGATAAAAAAACTTACACCAGGAGCAGCAGTCGCAGCAAAGATGAGACCACCCAGGTAGGCAGCGCCCTTGTAGCTCAGCGTGCCAGTGGCATTGATCAAGGCGCCGACACCATAACTCTGCAGGGCGGATCCGACAAAGGAAGTGCCCCAGGCGATGGCAGCACCACTGGCCTCCTTGGATTTGACGAACTCTTCCTTGGTATTGGCCTGCTTGGCGCGTTGGTACGTCTGGCCGAATACAGGACCCAAGATGGCCAGCTCAATGCCGTGGTTGAAAAAGGTGCCGAGGGCGATGGCCGAGGGCTTAACAGGAGGGAGGTCTAGACGAAAGCAAATGTTAGATTAATGTTTGTGTGCCCATAGTTTCAAATTCCATCTAGCGGGCGCAGCTCATCATGATTGTGTATCGCTCAGCAGGATACCGCATCTCTCAGATGACCTAGCGTCGAAAACAGACAAAAAAAAAACCACAAAGAATAAAACTCACAGTGCAGAGACATGATGGCTCAAGATGTGTGGTTACAGACAGTCGTTGCAGTTTGTTCTTGTGTTTTGGTTTTGGAGAGGGGAAGAAAACAAGAGGTCACAAAGAGGTAGTAGTGATGGGATGCAAGCACAGAGTTTCAAGTTTCACGATTGGAGCGAGACCGAGAATACAAGCAAGCAAACAGCCCTGCCCTTTTAAAGCTTCCGCTCTTCCTTGGCTGGCTCCTCCGCTTCCTTCCCTGCTCTCCCACATCTCTGTGCTCCTGTCAACTGGCTGGGCCAAGCCATCTCGATTGGACCACAGCGCACGGATTTGTGGTTTGTGGCTTGCTAGCTGGTCGTCAAGGGCGATGATGTCACCACTCCATTTGTCTTTTTGGGCTGTGACGGAAGGAGGCGCTTTCGTCTTTCGTCGCTGCGTGCTTCCCCACTTTGTCTGTTTTTTCCCTGACCTCTCGCTTTCGGCAGGACCAACCAGGCTACGATCTGGTTGTTTTAATATTCCGGGGTTTGTCCATATCACGCGACCATGTACTTCTTAGACCTTAGCAGCTAGCTCTAAATCACTTTGAGTTTCATAAGGCGACAACCAGGTCACTCAAAAAAAGATACTTTACTTTATAAAGAGATATTACTGTTCATACAGTAAAGAATGGAACTCCTTGAATCCGTTCTTGAAGTAGTTTCTAGTACCTTCTTCTCACATTCCCAGTCTTGAGTACCTTCTGCTCGCCAAGAGATGTGTCTGGGAGGTTCTCGAAGCTGGCACGGCTTGCTGCATGTTCAAATCCCCACCAACTTCCATCGACCGCGGGCACGGACGGGCAGGGGGTGGACATTGTAACGGGAACTAACTCGGGAAGGAGAGCTTTCCATGACTTGGTTTGACTGACTAGCAGGGTTGGTCACCTCCTTAGGTAGTCTGAATGCTAGCTCCAATTGTGGCCTTTTGTCTTGCCAAAGCAACGGATGCGCAGCGCTTCCCATGATCGGTGAGTCAGTGACGAGGCATCCCGCAGGTGTGCCTGTCATTTTTGATCTTTCTGTCCAGACGTGCCTTCCCCTTCCCTCAATGGCTCAATAGCCCCACTGCCAGTGCCGCGCAGAACGCGAAAGCCCATTGACCCGTCACACGGATTCTTGAAAATCGACAAACGAAAATGCCAAGGCATCGCCGCTGACGTCACCATTCGAAGCAGCACTCCGCGTGCAGCTGCCTGGAAACCAGAAATGCCGTCATCATTTCGCATCGATCCGCGCTGAACCACCATAGGAGCTGAATTGAGCATCGTTTCCTCCAACTACAAAGATCCATTTGGCCGTATCCGACATCGCCGAACTTGCCAGCCGAGCTCTTTGGAGTGCTCTCAACTCCCTGTCGTCGCGCATCTCGCTCAACCATTTTTTTTTGTTTTACTATTAACCACTATTGGAACTGCGACTGCATCTCAACATCCACCATGTATGCGTCAAGACAATTTGGCAGTCGCTTAGTCGCCTGCCGCTCGGCACCGCGGTCCTTCGCCCGCCAAATCCCCCGTCAACAATGCCGCCATCAGTCCACGTCGACACTAAGCGTTGGAAGCTTCAACAAGGCGCACGTAACGGCCGGCGTGGTTGGAGGCGTGGTGGCATTGGTGGGAACTTATGTGGTCTGGTCCTTCACTCCAGCTGGCCGCGCAGCATCTAAGCTCAATAAGGCGGCTGTCGAGGCCAGCAAGACGTACGAAGCCGCGGTCAAGAAGCTTCAGAGCAGCAAGCCCAACGCTGATCAGGCCGTGAGTTCAATCAAGCAATTTGCCTACTCGTATGCGGCTTGGGTCCCCGGCGGTAAGAGCTATGTGGATGCCGTGTTCAAAGACTGGGATGCGATTCGCGAAAGCCACCAGCAGGAAGCCGACAAGATTGTGAACGACGCATACAACCAGCTTAAAGAGATTTCAAAATCAGGCCTCAGTATGCAGACCGCCGCCAGGGCCTACGACGTCCTGTCCGAAGTATCCAAGAAGATTGCCAGCCTTGGAAGCGAGGCCATCTCCGACATTATTGATAATCACCCTGCGGCCAAGGAGAAATTTGGCCCAGGTATCGAGAAATTGCAGTCCATGGCCAATAACTACGGCCCCGAAGTGAAGAAGCAGGTCGACCAGACATGGGGCCAAGTCAAGGACATACTTTCCGGGGGGCTTTCCGCCTCAAATCTTGACAAGGCGCGCAAGTTGATTGAGGAGAAGGTGCAGGAGATTAGCAAGCTCAGCGATGATGCATGGAATAAGGGACTCGAAGCAGCCAAGCCGTACCTGGACAAGAACCCCAAGATTAAGGAGCTCATCGAGAAGAATGCGGAATCATTGAAGCAAGCAAATATCACGGAACTGTTTCAAAAGGTGCGATCCGGCGACGTTGACGACCTGCAAAAGTACGTTCAAGACACAGTTGAAAAGGGCAAGAAGATGGCGTCAGGTGCTAGCGACAGCCTGGGCCTCGACAAATACTTGAAAATGGTTCCTCAGGGTGGAGATGTCTTGCAGAAGCTGCAACAGATCGGTCAGCTTGCGGAAAAGCACAAGGACGAGGGTGAGAAACTGTTCAAGGAGACAGTAGAGGAGATCAAGAAGATTTTAGAGAAGCAGTCTGAAAAGGGGAAGGATATTGTCGAAAAGGCCAAAAAGGAGACCAAGTAGGGGAGAGGCTGCTTATGAGCATCGCGCCTATATGTGGACTTGCTATGTACAATAAATCAATGACGACTTCCGCTATTAAATGAACAGATTTTTAACGTCTAATTCATTTTTTTTTAATTTGATCGCATCGTGCATGCATGAAATGAGAAAGCAAGCGTCCACGTTCATATGTACCTTTGACAAAGGCCAATTTGTTCTCATGCATCATGGCATAAAAGTCACGCTGGATAATAAGCATAATTCGGCCTACATATGTGTGCATGTGTGTTGTATAAAGCCCCTACCTTTGCATCAACTAGCCAGACGCAGTCGCGACAACGGCCCTCTGTAAGTGGATGCTCAAGAGCGGCATCAACGCGGCAGCTGTCTGGCCGTGGGATGCAAATAGGTGGTATGGTGGGATGTGAGGGACAGTGGTTCGCTGTATAAAGGGGGAGAGAGAGAGATAAAAAGGGAAAAAAAAAGGGAATTATAGTCAATAATAAGCAACAAAACACAGTAGCCAGCGTCCGAAGTCTGCAGGCTCGTTAGTCCGAGCAAAGCCCCCTAGCCAACACGACAAGATGCCGAAACACAAAAGGCTGGCTTAAACCATCCATGGTTCAAGTTTTTTTAAACCATCCATGGTTCAAGGGGTCCAGTGCAGAGTATTTGCTTAAAATTCGACTACGGCCCGGGGTTTGTCGGGTGGGACGTGGATCTGGTGGAAAAGGGTTGTGCGAGGTGGTCCTGGTGGTTGCAGAGCATATAGCCTAGCCCAGCTGCGTGGTGTGTGTCCCGAGAAGGCTACATGAATCCTCCCTTGCCCCCTGCCTGTTGGGTGGCTGGCCCGGCAGACCAACACCCTGATGCGACTAGCGCCGTGGGCGGGACGAGCTAGCACAAGACAATCCCTTTGGTGCCGAGAAGGCTACACCTCCGTACCCATCCATATTCTCTTGACTCTTATTGGATGAGCTGCGAAAAAATAATGGATAGGTACGAAGTTGTAGCCTTCTCGGCACCAAAGAGATGAGGGCACAGAAAAGGGGTCTGGCATTTGATCACGTTGTGTTGTGTTGTGCATGTGCATACATAATTTGTATACGAATTGCTGTGTGAGTAGAGTGGTTTCACAGATGGCGACTAGAATACTATGATTCTTGTTCTGATCGGGATGAAGAAAGCCAGAGCATGCAGCTACCGTGAAAAAAAAAAAAAGGAAAAAAAAAAGAGGAAAAGCACGTGGCATATACATACATGTTGATGATAAACGCTGGTTGATGGGTGGGAAAAAAAAGTCAGAAGAAAGAAGAAAAAGGGAAAAAAAAAATCCTTGCCGGCAGCACCGTTATACATTTTTTTTTTCCTTAATAAAGCCTGCATTGAGCTCTTGCGCAATTTGGTGGTATCGAGATTCACAAAACGGGCACCGTGACTGTAGTTGATGTCTGACGGGAAACAAGAACGGACGAGCTTTCAAGCAAAGACCTGATCCTGCGAAGGAAAATCAAGCCACGCCGAGGAGTCGAGGTATGCGTCGAGCTCGTCGTTCCATATCGGCTGGTCTTGATTCTCCGTCGCTCTCTTTGAGTCGGCTCCGGCTTCGAATTCAGCTTCGCCATCGGCCATGGCCGCGGGGTCCAAGGCGTAGTCAAAGGACCCGGCATCGGCAAAGGAATTGAAGCCTACATCCTCTCTACTCTTGAAGAAATCGTCGTAGTAACCTTTTTCATCTTGCCCTTGGCCCTGACCTTGCCCCAGAAACATGAGCACCTCGGCAGGCAAGTCCGCGGTGAAGAACGACCCGCTCGACAACTCGGCAGAATTACTGGTCAAGTCGGACGGGAAAACCGTCTCGTCAAGACCAGCAACACCTCCCTGCATCCCCATCTCCGCGTCCGAGCATCTCGTCATATCTAAAGAATCATGAACCGCATCGTCTTCCTGCTGCTCCTGCTGCTGCTCCTCCTCCTGCTGCCTCTGCTGCTCGCCCCCATCCAACATCATCGACGGCGTAGGCGGCACCAAGTCCTCCACAAGCCGTCGCGCCGTCTGCGCGGCATTAGGAAACGACTCAGCAAACAACCTATCAATCTCGCCCCAGCGCTGGTTCTGCTGCTGCCGGTCCGTGGCAGCCACAAACGTCGACATGACAATCTTTTGCTCGAGAAAGGCCTCGACGCGGGAGTTGAAGTCGGCAGACGGGGTCTGGAGCTGCGGCCCCAGCAGGAAGCGCGAGGGCATCCATGAGTCTTCTTCCTCGTAGGTTTCGTCGTTGAAGACGATTTGCTCGGTTATGCGGAGGGCCTTGCCGGTGCGTTTTTGGTGCAGCTCGCTGGCCTTGTGGGCGGATTGGAGACGGGCTTCGATGCTGCGGTCTGTTCGTCTTGATGCGGCGATGTAGGCGCGCTCTTGGTTTTCATCCCGGCTGCGGAGTTGCTGTTGGGGGGTATGTTAGTGGTTTTGTTTTTAGGCAATTTAGCTCCATTTCTTTCTTTGCTTTCTTTTCAAGTGTCTGGTCATTCTTCCTCATCTTCTTCTTCCTCTTTTTTTTTAATCATACCTGGTGGCGAGGTGCCTTTGTCACCGCTGCGCGATGATGAGTACTCATTGTCGTACAAAGTGGGGCGACAGAATAATGGCGAATTCGATTTTGATTGGCTTGCTTTGTTCGGTTACTTGATTGATCAAACTGCTCTCTCTCTCTGTATCAGTCTGGCGGGATTCCAACTTGCGGCCGTCTTCACGAAATTGCAGGTGAGATTTTTTGGCAGCTGAACTGACTGAGGCGAAAGGAGAATGAGAAGAGAAAATGGGACGGGGTTTAGAGTGCTTCATGCAAAACCATGGTCACTGCTCGTCTCTAATACCCCCCCCCCCCACCCCATGTTGGCAGCACTGCCCGCGATGCGATACCCGAATCTCGGCTTTTTCGCCATCCTTCTCTGATTTGCAATCGACGTGGCCATCGATCGGCCGACGGGTACAGCAATCGGCGCCAGAAAACCCCCAAGTGCATGACAAAACGGCTACGTCGACGAACCGGCTCAGCCAGCGTGGCGCCAGTCAGCCGTCAGCCGTCAGCCGTCAGCACGCCTCGCAAGCGACGTGGGGAAGGCGCGGACAGTCGCGGACAGTTGAGAGAGTCCGCGCCGAGGCCGAGCCACGCGTGGGAAGGTGTGGATCGGATGATTGGATGGAGTCATCTGCATAATTGAGTCCCACGTGGTTTTGTACCCCTTTTTTTTTCGGGGTGGTGCAACAACTAGCCGATTCGGCTTCTTTTTTTCTTTGTCTTCTCTCTTTTTTTGTCTTTCTTTTTCAGTGTTTTATCTGCTTTGGGACTAGGTTGCGTGGACTACTAGTAAGCTGACATCGGCTCCGGGACTAGGTTGCGTGGAAAGTAGCTGCATCTTGTTGTCTCCTCGGGTGCGTGAACGCGATAACTGGATGACAGCACTAGTGAGCCAATACTAAGGCCAAGTCTAAAACATTTATAAATAAGGTTATCGTAACCCTTTTCGATCATAGCGAGATGCATTCTTTTAACAACCCAAGCTAATAGAAATACTTTACAAGTACCCAGATATGGATCCCAGGGCTGCTTTCGCGCACTCAAGGGGATACGTACTTAGATCTTCTTGCTGCGGCAGTCCGCACTGCCTGTCTGGTTGGACGGCGTGAAGCCGCTTGACCAGAAGCAGTGACGTGGCCATCCGTCTGGTAGCCAATGACTTGTGACATCAAGAGGAGAGCGGTAGACATCGTCCGAGACCTGGTGCTGTCGAACTTGAACGAATCAAGGCGCTGTATGTAGTACCGTGGCAGTTTTCAGCTTGCGGATGACCCTTTGATTGCGAAATCAAGTCTTGTCAGTAATGACCGTGGCCACAATGCCGTAAATTGAGTTGTCGCTGTCACGTTGTAAAGCCGCCAGAGCTGCCAGACATAACAGCGCAAATGTGGCGCCATCAAGAGTTTGAGACAGGCTAACGCTAATACTTGCCACCACGCAAAGGACCGTTCTCAAGCTTGCATTGCTTGCTTTCTTTTGCGCTGTTCGGGTCCTTTACAGAGTCCTTTTGCAGAGCTACCGAGAAGACCGAGCTGCACATCACCTGAAGCCAGAGCAGGCAAATTTTCAGCGCCGAGGTTCTTTGCGGCTTGCTCTGCTCCATATCCCCACCAAGTTGCTCGTATAGAAAATGAAGCTCGCGATAGCGCTTCAACGAAGCCGAACAAACTCGAGATGAGTTCGTGAGCGCGCGGCTTTTTTTGGGCGGTATAGAATTTGTCCACCAGCACTCTCTTATCGATAGTATTATGGAATTGCTTCGGATTGCAGCCGCGCCGAATTAGCCCTTGAAAACATAGAAAGGATCGAGAAAGCAAGACTTTTCTTCACCGAGGAAGAGCCAAATCATGGCAATGATGCTACGCGAAACATTCTCCAAAGAGAATCGGCATCATAGAAAGAGGATGTTGTTTCATCTACTGCCAAGGCAAGATCTTGGCCTGTGCTTACCTGGGAGTTTTTCGCACAAAATTTCCACCAGAACGACATTATTGCCTCTGGTCGGATCAGACCAAAAGAAGGCAACACAATCTAGGCGGGTCTGAGGGATGAGTTGAAAGCCATCCTTCTCCATCCAGAAACTGAATGATTTGGTCCCTAGATACAGATGCAACGCAATCGACATATTACCCCGAGAAAATTTCCATGGCCATTCGTGACGGGCGGCTATCTGAGCCCATGCTCATTCGTAACCAGGGATACGCCTCACCTTCTGAGCCTCCTCTTCGTCGAAAACAAAACAGGTGATTTTGTGGTCCATAAAGTAGTCTATCCTCGACTTCTTAGATTTGATCCGGTCCCTGACCAGATCCAGAACGGGGGCATCACATCCTCCAAGATGTTTTTGCAACCAAGCCTCGTCAATATCCATGCCATCCACGAGCTGCTCAACAGCAATCATGGCGATATCATCCTTGCTGTCCAACCATCTTCTCGCCACGCCCTTGAGAAGAGGCGCTAGCCGAGGGAAAGGCAGACTAGCAAGATCGCTTTGGCTAAGCCGAAGTTCTTTGCTAGTATGTATTTTCTGTTCACCTGTACTAACGAACGGCGGTACACGGACGTCCTCAATGGATTCGAACCCGAAGAATGAGCCGTTGAATATGAGCATGGTCTGCGGCAAGCACCATGATGTCGTCCGTACTCGCGGGATACCCCGCTTATACTCTGTATAGTAATTGAAATCACTCTCTAGTTCACATGGATCGAAGAGACCAGTAGAGCAAAGCAGTCCAGCCGCTACAAAAGAGCTCGAGTTGGGTACACATATCTCGAGCTCCTACTTGTGATCAGCCTTGACAACAATCTGCCCAACGTAAGGACACACGGCGCGACGCGACTCACATGACAGACGCGCGGCACATTATAATAATTCAGTGTCACCTCACCGACAATGCACATGGAAACCCCATGATGTCGCAGAATCGCGGCGGCGACTTTGAGCGGCGCCAAGTCCATGATGTATGGTGTAGGTTGTGTTGCAAGCGCCTTCGATGTTGGAGGCAAGCTGCTTGTGGCTCGTAAGAGCTCGGGAGTCGGGAATCGGGAGTCGGGAGTCGGCTCAGCCCAGCCCAGCCTTTTATTCAACCAACAAGGCCCCGCTCATTGTGCCTGCCAATACTTTGTCACTGCCACAAGTTTGATATCAGAAATCAGACAGACCTTAGACCTTGTCCTTCCTCGTTCAAGTATTATGTGTCTCTCAGCCTGCGATGGAGACATTCTTGAAAACTTTGCTCCGACGCCAGCGCCGTCCGCCGCAACCCCCGTGCCCTCGAGTCCAGCTCCTCTCCGACTTGCATCTTGAGATTGGTCAGCAGTATTCGTCGTATACGTTTCCCGTATCCGCCCCATTCCTGCTCCTGGGTGGAGACATTGGACGCCTGATCGACTACGACGGGTACCGACAGTTTCTCGAAGCGCAAGTTTGTCGATATCAAAAGGTGTTTCTGGTACTAGGAAACCACGAGTTCTACGGTATAGACTATCAGGCGGGACTCGACGAAGCGCGCCGTCTGGCCAAGGAGCCCTCGCTGGCAGAGAGAGTCATTCTCCTGCACAAAACTCGATGGGACGATGCCGATTCTGCACTGACAATCCTCGGCTGCACGCTCTGGTCTGCAATTCCAGACCAAGTCTCGCGGCTCATTGAGTCAGGTGTCAACGACTTCAAGCACATTGGGGGCTGGACAGCCCAGAAACACAACGAGACGCACGCCGAGGAGGCGGCGTGGCTGCGGGAGCAAGTCGCCCTCGCAAGCCACGTGCAGGAGCCGACTCAGCAGAGCGGGAGCGAGAACGAAGACAGGAAGAGCGCGTCGAGGAGGCTGCTCCTCATCGCGACACACCATGCGCCCTGCAAGAAGGGCACCTCTCGACCCTCCGATGACAATAGTCCATGGTCGCCTGCCTTTGCGACCGATTTGCTCGATCAACGCGGCTGGGAGGGTGTCAAGGTCTGGGCCTTCGGCCACACGCATTACTCGACCGATTTCAAAGCTGGTCGCAGCAATGTCAGGGTGGTGGCTAATCAGCGGGGGTATGTGTTTCCCGGTGGCGCGATGCCGATGCTCCTGAATCAAAGCAAGAAAGTGCCGAAGAAAGCGCGCGATTTTGATCCTGCTATGGCCATCACATTGTAGCCTTTTTTTTTCTGCCGAGATAAAACAAGATGAAGTCAGAGCCCAAAATCTTCAGATTTCCCCAGCCATTACTTAACCCCAAGTCGCAGTTTCGGGTTGGTTTGGCTCGCGCCCCTTTACTTGTCAGCGATTTTGAATCCATGTATGCCGCTGAGACGCAGCGAAGCCATGTTCTGGGAGCATATTGCAGGCATCTGCTTCCATGACTGCGTTGCCAGTATTCTATTGGGATAGTGGCCAGATAGACTAGCAGTCATAATCCTCTCATGACATGTAGGCGGCCAACATGGTCACGGCCGGATCCCTCCAACCGTGAAGAGACACAAACCGGTTTGTATCATCACGGCGCGCTTCCGCTACGCCAGTTCCCTCCTGGCGAGGACAGCCATCAATGACCTTTGGTTAGGCTATCGAAGTGTATTGAAAGACTGCCACGGCGCCCATGATTGACCTGAATGTCGACGGGCTTCGATCAGTCCAGTCCTCGAAAAATTTTCCTCGTCTGTTGTTGCTCTCTGTACAATAGCCGACGGATAGCCGACGAAAGAGCGTGAATAGTGGACGATTCCTGGCACACACATGCGCTCACACGAGTGTCGGACCGACGAATGTGTCATGGGGCCTGTCGGTTTGTCGATACAACGTTTGTCGATTTGGAATCAGATGGCAGCCTCGCTTGCGGCCCTGGATTGTGCTTGAACTACCTGCAGTGCAGCAATAATGCTAGATAATGTCCGGCCCGGCCTGCATCTTGGACCGATCGTCAGCGTTAGGCCAGTGACATGCGGACCTAAGCACCGCGCATCGTGGATCATTAGTATTGCATTGTTGCCCTTTTAGTACTACCGACGGACCAAGCCCTGTTTGAATAATGGACCTCGACGGAGTATTGCCGTTTAGAGCTATAGGCAAAACGCTGTTCCTAGAGTACAGCCCCTGGATAAGTTTACACCCAGTACTTACGCTACTAGACGCCACTTTCTTAAAGGTACCTTTCTTAATATCTAATTTACTGCTTTAAGCTAGGTACCCTCTTTGCCTTTATAGCGTAATATAAGGCTGTTTTATTGGATAGAATTCCCCCTGTCATGTACCGTTGTCAAGTCATACAGGGGGTCTATTGTATACACACCAATACAGCCACCCCCTCGCTGTATAGCGCCCTAAATATGAAGATAAATAAATAGGGAATAATGAGATAATTCATTTTTAAATAAAAGAAAAGGGAAAAGAATACTCATGCCATTAATATTGTCCTCATTGTTCCGTCGATCCCAGCCTCAATGCCTATTCATGCACGCTCTAAATTGTCGTAGCATTGCTCTGGAACCCCTGAGATGCCGCCGGCCATCCTGATCTTCATCTCCGGCACGAACATGCCGGTATCGATCTCGGAGTGTCTAATCGGCGGCATGCTGCTCTTTCTCAAACCCGGACGTCGTCTCGGGTGCTACCCGCGCGAGTCCCCACGACGCGGGCTGTTGTTTTGCTTTTTCTGAGAACGGCGCCCCGGGGAAGGGTGGGGGGGTGTGTAGGCTTGATTGTAGCGTCACTTAAGGTTTAGCACTATAGCTACCTACGTAAGTTAAAAATAGGGTTTGACTTATTGCCCGCCTCAGCAGCAACCGCTGATGATCCGTGTTCCCGGCACGGCGTGGCAGCATGTGCCGGCACTGGCTGGGCATCTGCCCACCGTGTCGGGTCGGATCTCAAAGAAAGCTGAGCGACAAGACGGCACAGGAGTTATTTATCTCCTTGTTGCCGAGATGGCGTCCGAACCCTTTCCTTCGTGGGTCTTTGTATCTATGGCCAAGGGAGGTATAGCCATCTCGGGGATTTGACGAGATCGTGAGCAGTTAGAGTTGGCCGACGGAAGCGGCATTAAAAGGGGCCAGGAAGGTGTCTCCGTGGATTGTGGTGGGTTCAGGATAGATATCACGAGCGGCATAATGCGCAGTTGTTTAGTCTTCGTTTCAGAATACAAGAATTGTCGTTCCATCTTTTTTTTTTCAATTCCAAGAAGGCCACGTCTCCGAAATATGTATCTTTCTGTCACTTACTTGTTGGAAGTTACAACGTACGCTCTAAAAAGCTGTTGCTACAAGGGCGTGCAGGTACAGAGGTGCAGCTCTCGCGGCAACAATAATGATATTTCGGCCTGTTCACGCTCCTGAATTCTAATGCTGCGCTGAAACGCTTGCACTGATCGAGAAATCTCCGCCAATGAGCTGACGCATTATTCGCGAGCTCTTCCCCTGGTGTATCTTCCACGCCCTGTAAAGGACATTGAACACTGGTCCTGAGCACGGCCCTACTATTTGCGTCCTTTTACCCCCCCCCCCCCCCCCCCCCCCCCCCCCCCCCCCCCCTTTACCCAACTTTCTGCAAGCCCTGCTCTAAAAAGCAATAGCCGAAAGCGTGGCGGGGGAAAATAAAACAATGATACACTGATCAATTGGACTCGTACGCCCTATTAAGGCCTCTTGGTCTCGTTGTGACGGGTAAAGAGTAGTTTATTGAATGTATAAAGTTCTAAGCCCTTCAGGGGTAAATAAATGGCCATCATAGGTGACTAGGAAACCCCCCACGCCCGTTCTCCCTGTAAACGTTTTCTAGGAACTTGCGAATGACTGGCTTGATTCTTGCGTCTGGGGATGGGACGACATCGGTCATGAAGAGGCCGCAGAAGCCTTTACTTCGATCGATGAACTAGTGACAGCGTAACAAGACGAAATATTAGGTCCGAATCTTTTTTTTTTCTTTTTTTTTTTTTCTTTTTTGCGCATCATCATAGACGTAAACGGGGGAAATAAGGCATAGAGAAAAAGCGCGCAGGGATGAGAAGAAAAAAACCAACCCAGAAATGATTCAAACGGCCGCACCAGGCGAGGGTTCTTGGTCCTCGCTCATATGACGCGTTGGAGCCATGCGTCTCTTCAACCAAGACTCCCCCTAAACCCCAAGTGTAGACCTCGCCGGCGTGATAGTCCCCAACAGTAAAGTCCTTCTGCTCCATCAGCTCCTGGATACACTCTCTGCTCTTCTGGGACAACTGGTCCTGGAACATCATCTCCACGGAGCTGGGCCGGAGCACGCGCTCATCGTTGGCCAAGATGGAGAGCAAGAGCTCGGAAAAGTCGGCCGCGGAGCAGAAGCCCCCATGGCCACCGAAGCACTCTTTGGAGTAGCGGTTCAAGTCCAGGCCTTCTTCGCAAATGTCGAGTCCTCCGGTGGCGCGGTTGCGCTCCATGACCGTGGCGAGTTTGTGTGTGTAGCCGGGCGCGTTGGGCCAGAAGGTGTAGCTGGAGGTCCCGAGCGGCGTCCAGATATGTCGTCTGTTGTAGTCTTCCAGAGTCATGCCGCTGATTTGTTCGACCAGCTTGCCCGCCCAGTCGGGGCCGCAGCCGTACTCCCAGCCTTCTCCTGGCTCAAAGAGCAGCGGGTAGTCGAACCACTCCGTAACGGTGGTCCGCTTGGTCGCCGGGGTGGTGCCCTGGAAGCGACGGAGCCGTATCAGATGGCGATTGTAGAAGTCATAGCCACAGCCCGACGAGTGCGTCAACAGCTGCCGCAGAGTGATGGGGTTGCGACGCTTGCGCAGGACGGGCGAGCCGTCGGCGTGCCAGCCCACGAGGATCTGTTGCCGGCCCAGCACGGGGAGCAGCTGGCTGACGTCCGTGTCGAGCGAGATGAGGTTTCTCTCAACGAGCTGCAGCGCCGCGACGGTGGTGGGCACTTTTGTGCAGGACGCGAGCGTGAAGACGGTTTGTTCGTCAACGGGGGATGAGCTCGGCAAACCGGGCAACGAACCACCAACATATGTGCGAAGAATATCAGAGCCTATTTTTCCTTCTCCTCCCCACCCAAAGGTTAATTATACTTCTTCTCTCCTTGGAGTCATGACCGATATAGAACAGTCTCGGAAAGGTGTCCGCAGGAGGGGAAGGGAGGGTGAGTAACCATCGCGGCGTCTAGCTATGAGAGCAAATGAAGACGCAATGCCGTCATTGACACAAGCCTCGAGTGAGTTTTCGAACGATTCCATGGCACAGTGTCGACCGTCGGACCAAGTGGAAATCTCTGTCATATTCAAAAGAGGTGATATAAGGAAGGATGAATTTTACTTATTTTGTTTTTCCAACCTTTGTTTTTATGTTTTTGTTTTTCTTGTTGTCTGTCAATCAAGCACCATACAACTTTGGCGCAATGTACAAGATGAGGAGCTGAGGCAGTCAAACCAAGATCGTGAAGTGTATTAAAAGGGAAGGGGAAGAGGAAGGAAAGTCCGAGTCAGCTATCTCTTTGGGTGTTATGGGACGCGAACTAGGTCACTGCAGGGACTAATGACTAACGAAGACAAGTGTCGGAAAAGATACTTTAATCTATACGGAAATAGTACAACTAATAAGTAGTAGCACTTTGTTTATATACAGAGATCGCCGCGTCAAAGCGGACTTACTAGGTACTCGGTAAGTACCTACCCAAGACTAGGTGGGTCCATGACCTCAGTCGGCGCCTTATAACGTTCAAAGGGATGAGTAAATATAGTAAACAAAATGTCCGATGGATGTCAGGCATATGAAAAGCCAAGTGGGCCACGCTCCAGACAGATTGCCGACACGGAGTCCACGAAGCTATAATTCAAATAGTCGGATGCATGGAGTCCGGAAAAGACGTCACGCTGGGTTTAACGCTCTTTGTTTTTGTTTTTGTGTTTATTCTACTTTATTTTTTATTGTGCTTTTTTTTTAACACGGCAAGAGTTGAAGGAATACTTTATACTTGACTTTAAAAATATAATAAAATAAGAATATAACGAAGCTACTGTTTATTTGCTACCATACCCGGTTATTGACGCTGGAATTCCGTCGTCGTGGGCAAAATCATAACGGCACGCAATCTCGATGATAGCCGAGTTGAAAAAAAAATAAATAAGAAGCGACCGACATACAACCCAGATAATCGGCAATGACATTTCAGAAGCGACTGACATGCTAGCTAGTAAAAAAGAATGTGAAAAAGAACAAAAATAAAAAATAAACAAAGAATTAACAAAAAATAATCAAGTATCAACACCCCCACCCGTAGAAGAAGAAAAAAAAAAAGAATCCGTCACCAAAGGGTTTCAGCGCCACACACCCACACACACCCACGCACATTCGCAAATGTTATACGTCCTTGGTCATGGTCTGCAACGACTGAGCCAGCTCTACAATGTTGCCTGTGCGGAAATCTCCTTGTCCAGAATAGCCACCCACGACTTCTTCTCCGGACTCTGCAGATTCCGGCACATCCTTGCCATTTGCCGACGCCGACGCCGACGCCGCCGTTTCGTCTCCCGTGCTGGCAGGTACCTTGCCGTGGCCGATGAGCTCCAAAATGCAACCCGCTTCGTCCTCCTTGACGAAGAACTGGCGCAGGCCCGTGGCCAGGTCGAGGCTCAGCTTGTCGGCCGTGGTGCCCCAGCCGCGTTCTCTGACCTCGGAAAAGACGGCGTCGACGTCGTCGACCTTGAGGGCCATGTGATGGATGTATGGGCCGCAGTTGAGTTTGAGCAGCTTGGCAAAGACAGACTGGGCATTGAGGCCCTCGGTCAGGATGTTGACGCGTCTGTCATCATTGGGCAGGCCCATTACGTGCATCAGTCCGTCGTCCTCGCCGTCGGCAGCCGAGCCGGCATTGACGGTGAAGGTGCGGATGTGGCTGAAGCCGAGCATGCGCTCGTGGAAGACCTTGGTCTTGCTGGTGTCGGGCATGATGGAGGCAAAGTGATCGATGTGGCGCACTCCGTTGGCAACAGATTTCAGGACATTGGGCGAAGCGGTAAAGGCAGCTCGGTTCAGCTCCTGGGTAGGCGTCTGGCAGAGGCACATGGGATAGCCCGCTTCCTCGCGGTCGAGGACAAGCTCCAGAGTGCCGTCTCTGAGGGTCCGCTCGTGGAAGGACAGCTTCTCGGCCTTGAGCACCTCGCGGGCCCGGTCCAAGTTGTAGACGGAGTAGCGGAAAGAAAGGCCGAGGTGGGCGCGCGAAGTGCCGGCCGGAGCTTCCACTACGCTGACCGTTGGGTCGTCGGACGCGGGGAGCAGGAAGAGACTGCCGTCCTTGTTGGACTTGGCATTGAATACTCGGGTCAAGGTCTCGACGGCGCGCTCGTATTGGACGGTATTCAGCGTCACATGAGACAGTCGCTGCACGCCGAGAAGATTGACGGCTCCGGCCTCTCTCCGGGAGGCAGCCAGGTCGTAGCATGCCTCCCACATGGCCTTGCTGCCCGGCTGGTTGCCCGTCTTGGCCAGCGCTGCTTTGATGAAGGCCTTGGTGTCGTTGGCAGATGCTTCCAGGTTGGATCTGCCATGGCCCTTCAGGGCGAGGCCACTGCAGGCCCGCATGAAGAGGTTGGCGGTTCCCGAGTTGCTGACCCATTCCGGCAGCATGCGAATGGATCCAGCATCGAGCTCGTTCAGCATGGTTTCGTTGCTCCAGTCGGAGCTGAAGATGTTGTTGGCGCCGGCGAGGATGAAGCGAGCACCAGGAGCGGACTCGGCAAAGGTCTTGCCTACCAAGGTCTTGACCACGTCGGGGGTCAAAACGTAGCGCTGAGCGCAGGGGACGAAGACATCGGCCTTGCATGCGGCCAGGAAGGCAGAGAGGTGCTCCCTGTCGCTGGATCCAGCCTTGCGAGTGGTATATCGAGCTGATTTCAGATCGTGCGGGCCAAGACCAGCCTCGAGGCTCCTGGGGTCGAATTCCAGAGAGCTCTGGTTCTTGATGGCGAGACGACGAGCGCCCTCAATGGCGTCGCAGTCGATGCCCTTGTCGTCAACGAGATACCCATACTGGCTGGAGATGGCCACGACGCGGCCAAGGCCCAGCTGGGTGACGGCGTGGGCAAAGGTGGCACCCACGCATCCAAAGCCCTGGATGACCAGACGGGCTCGCCCAATGAGTTTGGGGTCTGTGTGAAGCAGAAGCTCCTTGAGGGTGATGGCCATGACATAGCCGACGCAGAATTCTTCGAGGGGCCATCCCGCGTTGTCAAGTCGCTCGTGCAACAGAATGGGAATGTCCGAGGGGGATGAGCCGACGCAGCCAAGACCGACACGCAGGGCGTCTAGAGCTGTCAGAGTGCCGGGAGCACAATACCTCTTTGCGTGTCGGTCAATGACGGCGTGGTCAGTGTTGATGTCTCCTCCTGTGCCCCAATACTGGGAAAGAACTCCGGCGTTGTCGCGAATGAAGCGCTCCAGAACGGAAGCCGCACGAGGATCTCGTGGGGAAAACCGAACGCCGCCCTTGGCGCCGACGACCTGGGGCTGGGAAGATACAGCGAGCTTCGCGCTCATGGAGCGAGCGACATCCCGAACCTCTTCGAGCGTTGCTCTGTCATGTAGGAACAGGCCGCCGCCGGCGATGGTGGGCACAGGAGAATCAATGACGATCCAGCCCTCGGCTGAGGACAGCTTGTCCGTCCAGTGCCAGACGCAACACCCATCAATGACACGGTACTGAGGGACATGACACGATCTCCCTTTGACATGTCCCGAAGAGAGTTTGCCGTGTGTGTTCACGACCTCCCGGGCTGTGAAAGGAGATGGTGCTGGAGCCGAAGTGATTACGGAAGGCATAGTATAAGTGATGTACTCATGAAAGAATGGCTAACAAGACAGGATTGGTAGATGTGAAGATGTGAAGATGTGAAGATGTGAAGATGTGAAGATGTGAAGATGTGAAGATTTAGATGGCAAAGGCTGTTCGGATATTGTACTTGAGAATACCCAACATGTGGGAGGGGGACCGGATACTATTAATACAGGAACATGACACATACTATATTACAGAACGAGCATTATAAAATCAACAATAAAAGGAGAAGATAAGCTGCGGGGGAAGGGGGTGGGCATGTTTGCCTTTCCCATCACGCATACATTGTATGTACAGCTAAAGCCTATTCACGACTCGTACGTCTGTTCTTCCCCGGAGCAAACTCCGGCCAAATCGGTGAATGCCGCCGGGTTCTACTCCAACCATGTGCCTGTTGCGATACCAAAACTCTTTGAAATTGTGTCTATCTATCTTGCTTTGATTTGGAATGGCAATGAAAAACTAGCGAAGAGAGAGAAGCGCCGAGCGGGAGATATTACCGACCTGAGTGCCGTCGGTATTCAAGCCACAACTGCCGAACTTGACTCCATTTGTTGGACTCGGTATGTCAGTCAGTTCGTGCTCTGTTGACCTTTGTCTCAGCTGCTTCTAGAAAGTCTGGAAAATTTTCCAGATTGGGAATCCAAATTAAGTTTAAGCTAACGATTGTGAGACAGTAAAGGTCAAAAGGAATAATGCAGGGTTACCCTGGTCGCGTGGCTAAATTTGCTACGTTTGATTTCTTGATTTTTCTTTTTGTTTTCTCTTTTTTTTTTTTCTTTTTTTTTTTGCGCCCTTCTCCTTTTTTCTGCGCGTACCACATACATTGAACTCAGCATCCGCATTCAGAATGTCCGCCATCGCGACCATCCCCATCATCAACTTGCCCTCGCGATCCTCAATCCAGCTGTCTGAATCATCGCCATCATCATTGCTCTGTTCCTGGTGGTCATCGCTCTCCAAATCAAATGCGTACGCCATGATGGTACTTCCCATCCTGTGCGCCAGCTGTATTAAATCTCCATCGCTCCATTCCCCGCTCGAGCGAAAAACGCCAGCATTGCCGCGAATAGCCGGCAGCAGGCGGCTCCGAAACATTTCCTCGGCACTCGCCTTTCCGATCTTGTTCAGACACGCGCTGGCCTGGAGTTGCGACAGTTCCTCGTCGGACCAAAACATGGGCGTGTCAAACTTGTCGGGTAGAATGTCCATGTAAGGCTTCCACTTGGATTGGTTGCCGAGGAGGTACTCGTACATCATGACGAGGATCAAGGAGCTCCATGAGTCAAGGGCCTGTTGGTCATCTTGGTCCCCTTGGCTCTCGAACAGGGCAGGCACCTGTTGTTTGAGGCCGGATGTTTCAGTATTGATGATGGCACACCTCGGGATGGTGAATAAGGTTGTGTCAGCGGGGATATCTTGAGTGGCAACTGGACTCCCCCATTAGCTCTTTGTGGTCGCAATTGGGTTCTCTCTCTCACACGGGGGCCTCTTTTCAAGTACCCATTCCACGTCCGGCCCCTCGACATCGCAGGTCAGCAATCTGGACGGCGTCGGAAAAAGTCGCCCCTGGGAGATCTCTGAACCAATGCAAAAAGGCAGCAGTCTTGTCGTTGAAGTCGACGGATGAGGGCATTGTGTAGAACGTCTGCTAAAGGTGTACAAAGCACGAAGTCCACTTGTTCGGCAGAAGGGTTCGATGACAAATGTCCTGGTGAAAAAAGGAAAAGGACAAAAAGAAGATTCAGGTACGTGCGTGGTCGCGAGGCAGATTTGAACGAAGTGGTTTCTTTGGCTCTGGTTAAATTTTACACGTGGTGGGGACAATTGGGCAAGCTGACAGACTCATCAGGAGAGTCACCAGATAGGACAACAACGTTCTGCACACAACTTCCCCATGCAACAGAACAGAAGGCCATAGTCAACCGATTCCTTCAACATGGATGCGACAATGCCGTCATTCGCAATCACCCTCGTTTCGCAATGGCAAAGATGATGAAAAGAGGACGTTAGATGGCAGCAAGGCTCCAAGTTCCGGGTAGCTAGTAGGTTCTGCCTAATGCTGTAAGTTGTCGACGTGCATCATCTAGCACCCAATCCTTCACCAACATTACTATCACTGTCCACCGTCATGATTGACTTTAACTTTCGAGATTTTACAGTACCAATCACCATTGTTCTTGTCTTGTCTTCATGCTATCTCGTCTTGCCCGGTCTTGCAGATCAAGTTATCGGGAATCGTGATTTTGTTTTGCCATTTCTCATTGAGGCCGAAGCACACGAATGCCCTTCCCACCCCGACGTGTCTTCAATCTTGTAAACTTGTGAGTGATGGCCGCAGATCAAATTGCAAGCCAAAAACAAAAAAACCTGCCAGATCACGCGTCCTCTTCCTCAACCTCACTTTGCGGAGCGTTTCCTTTCTCAACAGCGCTTTTTTTCGTCCCATTTTTCGGCTTTACCTCCCTCTTTTTCGGCTTCAGCCATTCCTCCATACCTGCCGGCCAGTACACCCTCCTCTCTGGACCACCCATGCTAATGTCCTCTGGTCGCACTATTCGCTCAGGTGTCTCGATTTCAACATCTGGCGCTGTCCCGTTTAGCTGTCTTTTACCCTTGGCGGTCTTTTTGGGTTTTTTGAACACTGCCTTTCTGGGCTCATCGTCGCGCTCGTGGGGCACGACGTTATTGAACAGGTCCCAGCCGGGAAGTTTGAATGTGCGCATGAGCTCGAACACGGCCTGTTCCTTGTCTTTTGCTTCAATCATGAGATCCATGTCGTCCGCACACGGTGGAAGCGTCATGACGCGCGCAGAGTGCTTGCGTCGATCGCGGGGGGTGACCGCAGACGCCGTCGGTTCACTGTAATGCATTTTCTGGGTGATATTCTTCTTGGACCAGGTGGCTTTGATGCGGTCGTATAACCCGATGATGTCGAGTGTACCTTCTCGAACGCTCGAGTCAAAGATGATGTTGTGATGGTGGTAATCCAGTACCAGGGGGATGTTCAGTTCTTCGCATACGGGGAGGAGCTCATGCACACTCCAGGAGACATCATCGTTTTCCAACACCAATCTCTTCTTCACGCCTGCCGGCAGTTTGGAGTAGTTTGATCGAAACCGATCCAGAGTCGCTTCCTTGTCACCGTACGTTCCGCCCATGTGCAAGATCATGACGGCATCTCGATCCAGCTGGTCGGATAGGCGAAGACGAGTGAGCATCTCGTCATGATATGCCAAGTCGCGAACTGCCGCTGCCACCACTTCTTTGCGCGGGCTTCCAATCTGCGTGAACTGTCCTGGATGTGTCGTGAGTCGATGCCCCAGCTCAGAAGCAACCTTGCCCGCGTCGCTCAAAACATCGGCAGCAAAAGACAGGTCGTATCCGTACTCTTCGTGGCTGGCAAACGGAAACATTTCACTACTCAGTCTCATAAAGTTGATGCCATACTTGTCATTCCAGCGAAGCATCTTGACGATGTCTCGCGCATTGTCCAGTCCAAGACCTTGGACAAATTTGAGTCCACGCTCTATACTCGGCTTTTGAGTCTTGTCGGGGCGATTTTTCGTTGAGTGTTCAGGTTGCGTTGGGTCTTGCAAAGGGTAGCGATGATCTAGAATGGAGCTTATTCGGCAAGTTCTTGATGAGAATACAGGCGGATTCGCAACACGGAGATATGTATTCAAGCACGCCTGGTACGCCATCAGTCAACACGAACTTGTGTGTGCCGTCCTGAAAGCCACTGCATCTTGCGATGAAAGACATAAACTCAATCATCATATCAAGTGTGCTGCTCCTAGGAAAAAAAAACAAACAGAAAAACGAAGAAGGCATAATATCTTACATAACCAAGCCTGCCTTTCCACGGCAAAGGAAGATGGTCACTATTCACTGGCGGTGGACGTCTGGCCCCTCGAACATCGGATTCATCATCCACAGGGGTACCCTCGTCGGGAGCCTCGTCAGGAGCATCAGCTTCGACCTTGATCTTCGTCTTGTTGGCGTGGCTTCCCGAGTCAACATTGCGACATTTTTTCGATCCATTGACCGCGCTGTTGGCACCGTTGTCAGCCTCACCTGCCGTCACAGTTGCCAAATCGGATGCCTCGATCTCTAGACGTTGTCTTTTGGCTTCATCCAGTAATTTTCGCTCCATCTCTGACAGTTTACGCATCGCTCGTTCCACGCCCTCCTTGGATGACAACGGCCCGTCACCTCCAGGGCTGGCTAGCAAACCGGCTTCTGTCTTGGCGGCATCCTCTTTCTTGATACGTCTACTACTTCTTCTCCGGGGCGGGGGTTCGACGGCTTCAGAAGGAAGGGGTTGTGGTTCAGCGCGTTTCCGCTTTGGCGACATGGTTGCAGCTTGCGACATGGGAGCTCTACACGGTAAGTGGAACAGAAACTGGCGCCTTCGCGGTGCGCTCCGCGCTCCGATTACGAGGCGGACAAGGCGCATGCGAGAGGTTTATACGATGGCGACAATGGCGGGCGGGAGAGGCGAGCTGTTTGGAGCACCTTGAAGTCTGCACAGCATGCCTCAACTCGAAGTGTCCAATGATGCAAGTCAACGACGGAAAAACGCTGGATCTGTAGTGTCCAGACGCCCGGGTCTACAAGGAAAAGGGAGAGATGCAAGTATTGTCGTTTTAAGAGGAAAGAATGGAATGACAAAATAAAATAAAATAAAATAGGTCGCTCAAACAACAGACTAGCAATGCGGTTCGAGACCAGGGCAGAAAGTGTTGATGCTCACATATAAGTTGGCAGTTAGCAGCAACAGTCTGGTTATGTGGTCACCTAAACCCAGCGACGGCGCGGATTCCAGTGCCTCCCAGCCCTCCTGGGCAGAGAAACAGGCATTGATGGCTTCAGGCGCGGCATTCCATGATATCATGACCAGCGTGGCACAAACCAGAGGTCCGGCGACGTAGCCACCGGTCGTTGTGATTCGATGAGGTCATTGAGCACCACGAGAGGAACGATCGATCGCCATCGACGATTCGCCGCACATGGGGCGCGCTCGAGCCCTCGGAGCTTTTGCAACATGAAAGGCAGCGAGCGCCCTTGGTCAAGTCCCTGAGTCCCTGAGGTCCCGAGCCGCTGAGCGTCATCGACCCACCAAACTCTGAGAGGCTGCCCAGTGCCCAGGCTCCAGTGCCCAGTGCCGGTCAAAAATAGCCCCGGTGGCGCCAAGCATATCAATCAACGCCGTTCTTTCACATCGCCAGAATGCTCCTTCGACGTGCGCACTGCCAAGTACACCAGATCAAACATGTACCCATCATTCGCCCACCTCACCAGTCATCACACATTCAGCCTTGACCAGCTGCGTCCAACACTCTGTTGAACAGGACCTCAGGACCTCTTTCCTTTTATTTCGAACCTCGCATTTTTTTTTTCCAGTATTGATATCCGCAGACATGAAAGTGTGTACCCTCTTGTTAGATGAACAAGCAACTAAGTACCTAATCAGACAGCTAGAATGAACCACGCATATCGACGCCATCCGACCAACAAAAACGGACCCAGTACATAATGTGTAATGTGCCATTACTTGCGAAATAGCCTCTTTCAGCTTCGCTCCGTGAATGACTTTTTTCCGCAACACTAGCTAGCCACTTTATTATCAAAAGCGGTGCCATGTGAACAAAATGGATCAAAAGCGGTGCCATGTGAACAGAATAGATGCAAAAAAAAAAAAAAAAAAAAGCAAGACCCATTACAATTCACTTCTGTGCTCACAAACATTGCACAGGAAAAACAAAACCAACATTAAACGGTTTAACGGGAAACAAAACCAGAAACAGAAATGGAAATGGAGACAAAAACAGAAACTAAACACTATGCAGCATGAACCACATCCGGCCCCCATACCATGCAAACAAAATCTTATAAGAACATCAACTCTTCCATGCGCTTTGCAACTAACAGGCTTATTCATGTGCAAGAGCAAGCTTTTTTGACATGAAAGTAAAAATATAAAAGTCCCCAGAATAAAGGGAGCTCGAGGAATAGATGGGCTCATTCTTAAGCAATGTGTTGAGAAATTCCATGAGGACAATGCCTGGATACATGCGACGCGCGCCTAAAGGTCCCCACACGGTTCAGTCGGCCATGATATGATGTTCGGGCCAATTGGTATGTGTATTAGATATGTATGTGCCCATGTATGAAAATACAGATACATGTATGTGTATGTGCCGGGCAATTGGAAGCGCCACTCCGACATGCATCGCTCTTGAAACCCGATATATTCCATGCATAGTCTATCTATTTCTTGCCCTGCCTGGCCCGTCCATCATCCCCTGCCCAACCCTTTTTTACTCCAGTCACAATGCGCGGGACGCAGTACCGTCTCTTCTGCCGTCCATTGCTCTCTTTCCATTGTAGCAGCTCATCCTTTCATCGCTTTGCTACAGCTTCTACAGCCTCTGCTCTCTCCTTTTCTCTCTCTTGCGCCCTCTCCCACCCTCCGTTTCTCTCTCTCACACACACGCACGCACGCACGCACGCACAAGTCTCGACTCTAGATCGCCCATGTGCTGGACGAACCCAGCCAGATTGCCGCCATGTACCAACCACTCGATAACCCAAGCAAAATGACTATAGATGATCCAAGTGGCCGCTCGTCGTCTCAGGAATGCTCCACACTGCGCGACCAAATATCTTGCAAGACATGCAGGAAATACAACAATGCTGTAACAAGTGCAAAGACAGGCGCCATCATACTCATCAGTGGCTGATGACTGGGCAAGATGCTCCAATGCGTGAGCTTGTCGGCTCCTTATCGCTTCCTCACTTCTGTAGACCATCCTTCTATCCCATCTCCCCTTCCACCTACTTCTAGTCCCTCAATCTTGACTCCCTTCATGCCAGGTGTGTCTTCCAGCCACCCATGACCAGCCATGCCACCGGCGTTGGCACGCTTGTCCGGGATCAGCTCCAGCATGGGGGTCAAAAATGCTGCAATTCGTTTTGCTTCGTCTTCCTTGAAGTGATATTTCTCGCGTAGCACATCTGGTAGCGCCCAGTGTCGTAACCGGTGGATATTTCGTAACTCGCCCTTTCGATTAAAAATTTCTTGACTCCACTTGCCGCTGAGACACAACGATCTAGGAAATGGTCCGAGCAGCTCAATTATTTGTGCAATGTGGTCATCGTCCTTGCCATATTTGGTGCCTGATTGTGGATCGAACAGGTAGTCGCCAGTAATTAATTCAAACACCTGCCATGAACTCTTTCAGCCTCGTCTTCTGCAGAGATATCTCCCCGTAACGCTCACACAAGACGGACGAAAAAAAAAAGAAAAAAGAGAAACCATAGGTG
>SRPT01000427.1:0-26458 GCA_018360205.1 Claviceps digitariae | reverse complement strand
CTTTATTTTACATTAAAAATTCTTAATATATAGAAAAAATATTCTAGTATTTTATATATATTTTTCTATATTTATAGCTATTTTATAGAATCTAATATATATTTTAAAAAAACAAAAATGTTAAGTGGGGATATAGTGGGTCCTATGAAGTGGGTCTAGAAGTGGGTCTGTCGCGCGGATAGCAATTTCTTGTCGCGCGAATAGCACTACTCCTGCAGACACCTCAAATCAACTTCCCGATTCGGATGTCAAGCCTCCCACGACACCCATGCAACCTCCCCCTGCCCTCCCTCGTTCCATTTTAAATCGTGGCAGCAAGATTTGAACAGGGTCATACTGATTCATGTTTAAACTATAACCTTACTCGTGTGATTCTGTTGCTTCTGTTGTGCAGAATCACACCTGACAGATCAAAGTACGTAGTGCATCTGAACAAGACAAGATAATGTCGCCAATAATGCTCCTAAATTTGGAAACCCAAAGCAAAAACGAGGGGATACGCACCATTTCGCTATACAGCCGCCTGAAATCAAAAATGTAGCATAAGCAGCTCCCGTAAAGGACTCAACTATAGGGTGCTTTTAAACATGGTTTTCCTTAATGCAGGCGGGGTGAGCTGACGTATGTCAAGTAGCACCAGCATTATTCATAGATTGCGCTAAATCAAATCTACTCCCAGTTCAGAGAAATTATAGCTTGTCAGCGAGTAATGCTTGTAAAGTCATGTGTACATCCCATGAGATGGCATACCCAGATACATGACCAATATATTGTATAAGTAGCTAACATACGATTTTGAATTGAGTTTAGTGCACGTTAGAAACCATGAAACATTATTCAATACAGTTTTTGTCGAACAACTAGCACAGAGCCGGCAACGCAGAGACCTTTGTACTTTCAAATATCTGGATTGGTTGTGATGAGAACAAGACCTCGGATAACATTGAGCGCGTGGAAGGAGAAAACGCACAAATCTATAAAACGTGTATATATATTACATCAGTAGGCATGTACAGTGTGCTCGCGTGATAAACCAGAACGCCTCTTGGCACCGATGTACTTATCCGCCGCTGGCGGAGCAGTGGTCGCAAAGGCGTCGGCTCTTGGGATGGCGCGTGATGGCGAATCCGAAACAGGTTCAAAGAAAGAGTCAGTGCCATGCGACATATGTATATGTATACATATTTACATATTTGCAGCGCGAGCTCGGCGATGCGCAAGCTTTGTATGCATGTATGCATGGACATTTTGCGGTTGCGAAGATTGAAACTGGCATCGATCAACATGGACATGGGGCACTACACGTGGCTCTCAAGCTCTCAAAGTATAGTGCTTGGTGCTGTTACAAACTGCCATTGCGGCAGTTCTCATGGGAGATCAGATAGATGTCCTAGGTGAACTGGACACTGGGACTCTGGTATCGCATCATGAAACGAATAGATGCTCGAATCTAGTCCCTTGTGCTCCGTCGTTTGTACGGCAACCCACACCGCATCCTTTTACGTACTACATATGTACATATAGGTACGCAACAAATCGAACCATTGCAAGGGCAATTTATCAATGGATGGCCATGCGGACTCGGGCAGTTATATATCATGGGGTATCATAAAACACACCGTCATCGCTTCCTTGCATAGGAACGGGGCAGCCGGGGAAGCCCGGGCAAGGGGGGGGAGGTTTCTTGGCTTGGCTGTGCGTGTGAAGAAAGAATGAGAAATGTTCTTCCATGATGCGAGACCGACGTCCGTTGAGCACAAGTATTCTCCTTTCAAACCAAACTGGCCTAATGCGGGCTGGCGGCATGGCTTGGTAGTAGCAGGCACGTACCTTCATACTTCTTTAGGCACATGGTGGAGAATGCTCGCACTTGAATGTTCCTTCCAGAAGGTACTAGACCAGATTCCGCCTGGTCTACCCTCGTCTTAGTTGCTCCTTCCCAAACTTCCCAAACAGCAAGAACCCTACAGTAAGCGTCCATCTCATGAACTACTAGTAACCTTAAGTAGGTAGGTACTTCTAACCTAGCAGTATCCTCTGTAGTCACTCTTTTCAAGACGAAACATCATTTCCAAAGTCTCAAACGACGCCCTGGTCTGTTTACGTCAAGCTATGGTGGTATCAACAAAGTGGAATCATGAGAACCACTTTTTTTCTCATGTCCCACAACAGACCACGAGGACCATCGAGATTTTTCCCACCACGGTTATATGCTAGTCAGAGCAGGACTACCTAATCGCGGGTCAAAAGTGAAGCTGGGTCTACACGCCTCCTGCTCCCTGCCGTACATCCGTACGTCCACACAGGAAAGCGGCCGAATGAACAAGATGACGCCCGGCTCACAAGGAGCTGGAACGTGTTGGGTTGCATCTCCGGCCGCTGAAATCTGATTCTTGGTCTGGCTGTCGAGTATTGATTGTGGTGTCAAGCCTTTTTTTCTTTCTTTCTTTCTTTCTTTCTTTCCTTTTCACTTCTTTGAACTTTAGGTTTGCTCGGTCCCAACTTGAAGCACAGTACAGAGCGCGAATTTTTACTCCTGGGAAAAGTAAACATTCAAAGACCCGGGGGGAGGGGTTGAGAAAAAGAAAAGAAAACAAGTTTCGGATCTTAACCGATCGCGATAGCACGAACGCCCCTGGTTGCCGCGGATGGCGATTTCGGTGCACCGTGCTTCGCACTAGAAGGCTTATCCAGATTGGATAATCCCAAAAAGAAAGAATAGAAAGAAAGAAAGAAATGTTGTAAAGCAATTGAGCAAAAATTTCTTCCCAGGTAGGTAGGCATCTCCGAAAGTCATGCTCATGCCTGTTTGGTGCCGAAACTAACCACCGGGTGCACTACTCCGTAAGACTCCGAAAGAACATTTGAGAATTAAAAATCATGCAGGGTATGGTATGGCCCTTGGGAGAGAAAAAGGGGGGAAGGGGGGGTGGTGGTTTGGTTAGGTGACTCGATCATTTTCCCCCCTCCTACCGTGGCAGTACGGTCGATCATATTTGCGGCCTCTACTAGCTTACTATTTATTATTGACCCTATGCTCGCTTCAGATTCGATGCACCGTTCATTTCAGCTTTTGGCGAAAATGCCGGCAATAACAATTATCACTGGCTAGACAAGAAACAATACAACCACAAGGCCTGCAGGACGGTGGCCTGCACTGGGCACATGTCATGTTGCATGCGGGAAGTCGACCTCGAGATAGATATTCGTCATAATAACAGGCATCTTAGCCCAGAGTTGGCCAGATTGAACTCAGGCGACGAAACTTTGCTTGCTTCCCGTTGTGGCTTATTTGAGAACGCTTCACTATGAAGGGGATCTCATACATATTGTACATATGTATGTGTATGTGCTTGCAGATGTACTTACAATGTGTCTCGCGTCCGGCGGCACTTACCGCGTGAGATGCTGACACAAGGCGCTTTGTTCGATCAAAAATGGCAGACATGCAACATCTCCGACAGTCAGAGAGGCATGTCTTTGCGAAACGCATATCCCTGTGGACCATGTTTTTTCGCTCAAGAGACGTGGTGGCTGATTCTGTTTCCGCGGCAAGGCTTGTGCGTCCGACAAATCCTGACATCAGGTGGTGGTGGTGGATCAATCAACGGGGCTCCTGAAAAGCTGTCAAAGTTCGGAACAGGCCCACAGGGCACGATTCGGTGAGAATGGCAACAAAGAGCGGTTGTTATTTCTCTCCAGAACGCGAGACCTCCCCTCCCCCTCTGTCCGATGACAAAAGGGTCCGGAGCTACAGATCAAATTCAGCCCCACCAATATGAGGGAGTTATGAGGGAGGCATGACCTTGTCAACAAGCATCCGGCAGATCCATCGTCGATGCAGCGCTTCATGGCAAGCACTAGCACGATGACCAGGACGCCCTGACTCTGAGTCAGGTTTGACAATTTCGTTCCCTAGATCGGGTCTATCGCGAGGTTTACGAAGACGCAGACAGCTCGCTTCCGTCAAATAGCTACCCCAGCAACACTTGAGCAGATGGAGCAGAATTATAGGCTAGTCTTTTTTGCGGCAAGGAATATACAGTACTTGTCTTGGTCAGAGCGCATGATAGAACATTACTTTGGGGGTTCTCGAAGACGAAACACTAGCAAGCTTTGTTCTTGCTGTCCACGAACTTCAAGATTACGTCTCATGCCATAAGGGCGCGGATAGATCGAGAGCTTGGCTACAAAAGGACAATAGAAGTGGAGCCAACCAGTGAGATGACTTCCACACATACATTGTACCCTGCATTATCAAGATCAGAGATGCATTTAGTCCGCAGGTCTGTGGGCGTCAAGTTTGGATGTTGCGACACCGCCGATTGCGTCAACCTTGGAGGAAGAGCTTGAGCAATTACGACGAGTTGGTGCAAATTGATCCTTCGATCCTTTTTTTTTCCTGTTGCCCCTTATTCTTTTTCTTATCAATTTAAAGACATGATGGAAGGATAGCCTTGTTGTGCCTCCTCACGGCAAACGGCTTGGCCGGGCAAGCAGATCCCGGCCAGCCGTGAATGGTGTGGCCTTTTTCCGGCGCCACCAAGGGTCGTGATGGGTCGACGACGTGGCACCCGAGGTGCAGAGGTGGCGGTGTGTGGCTAATCTAATTAGAAAGATTTCCGATGGCGCAGGTTCAGGTGTGGGCAGAGATGTGCTTGTCTCTTGATTGGCTCGTCAACCTGGGGGCGACGAAGAAGCGGATCGACACGATTGCTTCCCCCCCCCGGGCTGACCCTAGCAGGTGCAGGCTAGAATCTTGGCAACGTCCACATTGCCCACTCTTTTTTCCTCTTTGTTTTGTGCTAGAAGCACACAGCCAACCCAGCGGATGACAATCTAGAACCACCATAGATGGGCATGTACAGACTTCTACGGCACACGCATGACGGCCTTGTTTGAACCTGCAAGCGTATCGCGCCTAAAAATTGTCTCTCATCGTGCTTGGAGCACGATCGTGGTGCGACGTGGCGGCCCGGTCCTCCCCACACCCAGAGGCAAATCAAGAGAAAAACGACGACGGGGTTTGCGTCTTGAGAGAATTTGCGGCACGCACCACGATGCAATATGAATAAGCGCTGAGACGGGGCTGGCTTTCTTTTTGGCTTGGCAACTCTCGGGTCTGGTCTCTGGTCTTGACTGGTCTGGTCCGGCAAAACGCAGCCAGCATGGGGCGATGAGAGCTGAGACTCGAGAGGTACGTAATCAACCTAACCATGCGGGATCGTCGAGCTAATAACAGCACATCAGTTCCTTGTGGAGGTACGGTGGGTATGTACAGGTGATGATGACACAGTCGCCGAGCGCTAGCTTTGTTAGCTTGGCATCTGGTCCAAAGTGCCGCCGAGCTTTTATCCAACAATAACCTGCTTGGTTGCACACTGGACTTTCTAGGGCGGACGAAAAAACAAAGGAGAAGAGAAAAAGGAAAAAACCCCCCTCCTAAAAAAAAAAAAAAAAAAAAAAAAAAAACAGGCCCCTACCCCTAGCCATGTTTGTTTGGTCCTTTGATCTAGCAAAGATCCAGGATCTGGATCGAGTTGCAGAAATGGGACTAATCAGCGATGAAGAAGATTTGCTTTGACACGAGTCTCGTGGCCGGCAGGTTTTTCTCGGCATATTGTCGCTGAGGGTACTTGCATGAACAGGGCAGGACTTGATGTGATTTGTGTATGCACTTCATACATATCACATACAACGTATACATACAACTCTATGTATATGCAGGTATGTACAATGAAGAGCAAGGAAGACGGGCCTCGCCATGCCGCCATGCACTCACCACCAGCAAGCACCCAGTCTTGGCGCAATGACATGAGCATAGTGAGCGGGTCACGATGATCAATCAAAGTCGCAGTGACATGCAGTGATGACTGATGACTGTCACCAGTGCCAATGAAGACATAAAATGCATGGTCCTCGACAAGAAATCGGCCACTGAGATGACGGGCTGGCGGACTGGCGGACTGGCGGGCTGGCTCTGCCCCTGAGTGTGATTGAATGGAACATTGGACCAACTGTGCTGCGCTTGTTGGTTGATTCAGTCAGACGCCCCCCCCCCCCCCTGGCCACCGATATAGAGTGAAACAATGTTCCCGAATCCTGGTATTACTGCGTGTGGCAGAGCAGAGACGTTGGTGGTGGCAGGATCGCCAGATCTCGATAAAATAAAGAACTCGACACGACGCAACGACGCACGACGCAATCAAAACACACGCCCTTCTCTTCCCTCCCCTCCCCTTTTCTCCCCTCCCCCCCTTTTTTACAGACACCCAACGTATCCTCAGTGTCCTCTAATGACTAATTCGCTGTTGACTGACAGGCATTTCTGTCCCGCAATCACCGCACCGAGCTTTTCATGGACAAAAGTATACATGCACATATCACATATACATGTATGTATATTAGAGACGATGCAGGCAGGCAGGCAGGCAGACAGAAAGACAGAGTTTCCGGGTTGGTCTCAGCCCGCGCAAGGCACATGCACATGCAGGCACAGGCGGACACGGGCACAACAGTTATCTTAAGTGATACCCTATGCTGTGCTGTGCTGTGCTCGCTAGTCTCGTCGGTTCACATTCACAAATTGTGCGCTCGCCCCAGGAACGCACACATCTCGCGATGTCTTTCCTGGTGTATTCTCCTGCTCCAGGAGGCTGCCCCTCCGCCCGGCGTACAGTTCTATGCTCGCATCACGTTGTCTGCCCTCTGTGTCTGCCTCCTGTGTCCCGTCTCCTATCCCAGACAAGCCAGCCTATCCGGCTCACTCGGGTTGGCCAAAGATGTCGGGGTTAGCCATCGAGAAGCCCGATATGTGGCGTTTGAGCTTGCGGCGTCATTGCCATTGAAGGAGGGGTGTGTGTGTGTCTTTCCCTTGGCTTGGCAAAATGTCGAGCCCGATTTCCTATTCGTCGAGTAGGAGCCTCGCAGCACCGCTCGCATGGATATGCACACCCCGTTGGAGGCTCCAGTAGAACGGCACAGAACGAGCGCATGCCGGATCTTCGATGGCGAATTTCATGGCTGGGGCGTTTTGCTGCCGCATGTGCGGGAGATGTGTGTACATATGTACCTATCTACCTACGCAACGCAACGTACAGTGAGTGCATGCACACATGTGTACGTACAGTGTAGGGAGGTTACTCTCGGTGCGAGACCATGTTTTCTTTTCCCAGCCTGTTTTTTCGCACTCGGGTTGCACTCGAGAAAGCGCGCCATCTGGGCTTTGTATGCGCAACACCTGGACATGGGACATGGGACATGGGTCTGGTCTCACGGACAGGATAGCGTAGCGTAGCATGGCATGGCATCCAACAAAAGGGGGGGGCCGAGCTGGCCGCCTCCCGAAGCTCGGTCTTTATTTCCCCGGTGCTTCATGATTTCTTTATAGGGTAGGAGCGTCAATGGTGGTATTGTGTGTATATGTCAATACGGTACGGTACGTCCTTCGCTGCCCGAGTTTTGGTGTGCAAAAGTTTCGGAATGCACTGCCATGTTCATGCGGCTATGTACAAACATACATACATACATACACACATATGTTGGTAGATGGCTATTGCGTAGGTAGCTAATGCAGTTCCCCAGCCAGGCTGGTCGTTTTCTTTCCTGTGTGGTTGTGGTTGAGAAACTGCCTACCTTGAGTAGGTACCCAGGTAGTTGGGAAGCTGCCTGGTTGCTCAACGTGGGTTATGAAATCTGATACCACTATTGAGTAGAAGACTTTGACTGGGCTTTCCCTTCCATTTTGCTTAGTATTATTATTATTGTTGTTGTTGTTGTTGTTTTTTGCTCCCCTTTTCTCTGTATTTTTTTCTCTTTTTCTCTTTTTCTTTTCGGTTTCGTATTTGAAATTCAACGAAAAAAAAAAAAGAAAAAGAAAAAAGAAAAAAGAAAAAGGCCTGCGGTTTCGGTCTGGCTCGTCTTCTCCACGTCGTAAAACAAAGCACAAATACCAATGTCTCAAAACCGCACCATAAATACAAGACATTCAACAGTTACGGTGTAGCATCCCCCCTCCTCCCGGGGGGTCAAGTATCAGCGCGTGTTGAAGGACGCCAGATGGTGGGTTTGAACTGTATTTATGTGCGTGGATGTGGGTGGGTGTGTAGATGCGGGTGTATAAATTGTATAAATTAGTGTATAATACAAGTGTACATAGAAGTGTATAAATATAGTGTACATAGAAGCGTATGGATACAATTGTACATATAAGTGTACATCAAAGTGTATAAATATAAGCGTATAGTGTAAGTGTGTGAATGCCCGTGTGTCTTAGTGTATATATGTATGTACACCTGCATTGATGTGCTTTGAACACAGAAGCTGGCAACAAAGATCAACATGGATTTACTGCTCCCAACTGAGATGTACGTACAGAACATCTATACATGTTCATGTACGTCATATGTACCTAGACATAATATGTATATGGAAAACTATAAAATTCGGATGTTTGATTCTACGGACCCAAACAGACGACCTCCTTCAACCACCAGCCCCATGACACAAAAACATTCCCAAACGGCACTTCACCACAGCCTCATCTACACCCAGCGTCACAACTACTTACCTACTTCTGCACGCATATACACCCTCTGCCCACATGCCTTCACCCCCCAGCATCTCCAGTACTGCATACCCACCAAGCGTGTTCCCTCCCCCGCGTCCTCCTCCTCCGGAACTCTCCTTCAAGATAAACGTCCATCGTCCATCCCCATCCGGAGCACCACTTCGTATCCAATGCCCACATTTCAACGCTTCAACACACACAAACATGCCATACACGGTCCTCCCATGCGTGTCGTGCATGAACTTTGTGGAATCTACGCCTGTTCGTGATGTATATACTCCCCGGGCTTGGTTCCCATGCGTGCCTGTTGCCTGTTGCCAGTTTTCCTATTGTCTGTTACGCTGGCTGATCGCACGAGGATGGCTGATTTAATCGGAGCAATTACCTTTTTGTTTACCTTTTATTCTTGCCCTTGTCACGAGGCTGCTCACCCAAGTCCTCCCCGTAAACGCACCAACAGTCATGTTACTCGAACAGCCCCATCCACCATGATACCCATGATCCTCAACTACTCCAAATATCCCTCCCCGCCTTCTTTCCCCCTTTCCTCTATCTCTCAGCATACACTGCAACTGCGTGCCTGCAAGGCCATCTACTGAGCTCTTTAAGAGTCCTTTATTCATGTTTGACTTGGGACCTAAAAGTACATTTACAAGCTAATGAATGGTATTACTCTCAGCCATTTTGTATTATTTCTTTTTGCCTTTTTTATGTCTTTCTCTACGTTGCTGAGCATACACTATATACACATAAATGTCATTGTACTAAGCTCTTTAAAGGATTTTCTTTAGTAATGTTTGCTTGTTTGTTTGATACCTGGTCTCAGATATAGAAGATAGGCACTTGTTCTTTTTCTCCTTTTTTTATACTCTTCTTTATATTCTTGCTTTTTTTAAATATTAGGCATACATGTACACAACAGGCACAAAATTAATTACAAATTATATTTATACATTATAATAGGAATCATAGTAACTATTATTAAATTTCCCCCATTCCGTTTTTCGCATCTTTCCCTGCAATTTCTCAATACCCGAGCGAACAATGCCATTGTACCAAGCTCCCTTCTCCCCAGCTTCATCGGACAGACTGAGACACGTGCCATACAGAAGAAAGAAACCATACGGAGAAAAGGGGAAATGGCGCGATTGTGCTCTCAGATGTCCAAAGATCCTCATATCGTCAGTGTCCCCCTGAGAGGCAAATCGCGACTACTTGTCCCGACGTAAATAGTATATTCGCCCCTCTGCAATCGCCACTTTTGAGCATGCGTATCCCATGTACTCAAATCACGACGCGTGAGGGGAAACTCAACAGTCTTGGCTTCTTTCGGCCGCAGGAAGGGCTTCTCGAACCCCCGGAGCTGCTTCGCTGGACCGTGGGGAATCCCGACATATAGCTGCGGCACTTCTGCGCCCGCCATGCTGCCCGTATTGCGTACCTTGACACTCACCCTGGCAATGACGTCGAACAGATCTGCCTGTCCGCCGGGGACGATGGGGCCGACGGGCCACTCACCGCGGTTCTCTACGCCCCGTGCGCTCTGGATCTTGAGATTGGCGAGACCAAAGGTCGTGTAGCTGAGGCCAAACCCAAATTCATATCTCGGCGTCACGTTGTGTTTGTTAAAATACTTGTAGTCGAGGTAGACGCCTTCGTTGAAATTCGACTGCGAAAAGTTCTGGAACTTGGGCGTTGGCTTGTCCGGATATAGCACATGGCCGTAGTCTGACGCCTTCTTGGCAACCGTGTAACAGAGCTTTCCGGACGGCGATACTTCTCCATAGAGCAGCTTCACAAGAGCTGTTCCGCTTTCGCGGCCCGGGAGGTGGGCGAATATAATAGCCGTTACATTGGGGTGGTCAACGAACCCGTCAACAAGGCGTGGACCGGCGTTATGGAGCACCACAATAGTCTTGTTGCAATGACTCGCGACCTTCCTAACCAGAGTATCCGTATAGTTATCAGACAGACTGGGGCGGTCGATGCCCTCGCTAGCCCAGGCGTTGCCGAAAACGATGCATGCCTCGCTACTGGTAATCACGTCTGGTGTCGATGAGCCAAAGTCGTGATACAGAGCTGTATCATCTTGGGCGGCTCTCACGGAGAGCGCATCATACGGAGCGACAAACACAGCAGGCGTGGTAGCTCCAGAACCGCCTCCTCCCATTAACGTGCCATTCATGGCAATGTGTTGCGCGTTTCCTAACAAACCATCAATGGCGCTCCCCACGCCCACAGATGTCTGGCCATAACGCCACATGTTCTGATAGACAACATCAGCACTCGGAGCCAGAATATCTGCTGATCTGGCCGAGTACCCAAACAAGGAGATGGACCGGGGAGACTTCAGGGGAAGAGTTTCATCGGTATTCTTCACCAGAACGTGGCCCTCAATAGCTCCCGCAAGTAGCGTAGGACGGTCGTTTGCATCTCGTCCCTCGACCGCCTTATGAGGGGCCAAAATATTCTCCGGCATGCCAAATCCTGGGTTTGGAAAGTTTTTGTCCTGTTCGAATTGATACCAGGCAGTTAGGATTCTTTTATAAAAGGAAGTCAGCAAAAGATAAAATCCGCGGACTTGTATTTTTTTCTCCCGACAGCGCGGATGTAGTTCTTACCTTGTGGCCATGTCTGTGACTCGAGACTCTGGAACAGATCCGTTCTTGACAGCCTCGACGAGATTTTTGCCCCAAAACTCAGCCGGTGTTGGCATAGCCATGTCCAGTCCAGCGAGAGCCGCAGCCACACCGGCACGTTGAGCATCCCAGTCGGACACAACGAACCCCTAGACTCTTTGTTAGTCAGACTCACCAATAGTTGTCTGGGTTGAAGTTGAACGGAAGAAAAGGACATATAAAAAAAAACTCAATATTCTCACCTGAAAGCCTAGTTCCGTCTTCAAAAGGCCATTTAGAGTCTTGCTATTGGAACAACCATACGAATTGTTGACACGTTGATACGAGCACATGATATTGGCTGTACCGGCTCGTACGCCATCCTGAAAGGGCCTTTCATTGACAGTCAGAGAAAACAGACTACAGGTAAATAATATCATGACTTCTACAGAAAGGTCAAGGGGTATCAGCAGGCACTATTTAGACGACTTACGTGAGATATACTTCATGCATCGTCTGATCATCGATATTAGACGACACAGCTTCAGCGTCCTGGGAAGCCATGCGGTTCAACTCTTGTTCGTTGCCAATGAAGTGCTTTTATCCATCATGTTAGCTAGCCATATACTTTAAAAGCACCAAAAGGAGGAGAAATCATACCTTCAGGCTGGTCTGTACACCTTCACTTTGGACACCGTCAATCGTCTGCGCCGCCAAAGACCCAGACAGATAAGGGTCAACAGAGAAGCCTTCCCAGTTTCTGCCGCCTAGGACAACGCGCCACGCTGGCCCAACCACGGGTCCCAGCATAACATTGACTCCCTTTCTCCTGAACTCGCCGCCCATGGCAGCGCCACGCTGACGCGTCAGGGCCTTGTTCCAACTGGAAAGAAGAAGAAAATAGGCCTATGTTAGACAGATATTCACAGAGAAGAAGGACATAGAAACGTGGGTGAGCCAAATGAAAAACGCACCTCGCGCCCACGTGAATACCGGCAGGATAAGCGTTTACAAGATCGGTGCCACGAAGACCATTCCCAGCATCACTGAGGCACATGCCAGGAAAGTTGAGCCGCGGGATAGGAGCAATAGTGCCGGAACAGCTTGTCTCGGAGTCGACACCCCCCGTCACATTCACCTTCTCTTCCAGGCTCATCTGGGCCACCAAGGCCTTTGCCTTGCCATACGCGGCGGCCCATTCGGATCCGCCCGTCGTTTCGGCTGAAGCATAACTCGTCAGCGGATAATCTGGTTCACATCATCACATCATATATCATACTAGCGAACGAAGGAAAGAAAGGAAGAGGTTGTTTTGAACCAACATACGAGATGGGTAGACGGCGGGTGATTGACCATAAAAGTAGGAGTCGCTCGTGACTACATCATCACCGGCCGCCACAAGAGCTGCCAGACCAGCAAAGCTGGCCAGCCAGACCAGTGATAGAGTGACCATGGCCGTCAAAAGTGGAAATTGCACTGAGGACAAAGCAAACTGGAACTCGTGAATCGTAGCTAGATACTTCCTGGATGCCACATCAGAGTGCTACATGGGAGGCAAGGGGAAAAAACAGGTCGTCCTGAACTGGCTCTATACTTATGTGCAAGCAATAGCGAGCAAACGCAGACCGCGTGAAGAACGCGTCACGTAGCGTCAATCAGCTACCATTGTTTGTCGATCCCAACAGGTTTGGTATTAGGTCAACAATGCATCATCCAGTCGGAACCACGTCGAGGACCAAGGTTCTTTTCAGTACGACATTCGGGGAGTGCTGCCAATCATCTCATGATCCGCGAAACCATGATGAAGTATAAACAAAAATGAGGAAAGACCAAAGCAGGAAAGGCATGGCTGGATCTTGAAGCTTTTACCTGGTTTGGCATAGCATCCAGTAGCTGCTCTGGTGCAGGCCATCATACAGATCATGCAAACTCAATTCTTCTGGATGGTGCAATTCGCTTGTAAAGTCTGTTCAGCTAGAATTCCAGGAGGGCAGGTACGTCCCGCTAGACACGTGTTTGTGCCTGCCTGCCTGCATGACCGGCCTGCCTTAAGTAGGTACCTAGGTACCTACTAAGTCGGAGGTAGAAGTTGGCCAGGTGCGTAGGGACCTAGGTACTTGGTACCTACGCAACGTATCAAGCACTAAAATGTCAACAAGTATGAATCTTGTAAAAGTGACCCCGCCTTCATGAATATAAAGAGACATCACTATTATAAAGCTATCGTATATCTTATAGTAGTTTATGGTAGTGATAAAAGCTACTACGTAAGTGACCGTCACAAAAATCCGGCAGGGCGCCCCATGATAACGTACCCAAGGAACGGACGGACGCAGCTCTGCATAATTGACCTTTCGCACTTTGATCCTTATTCCTCCGTCTATTCCGCTCCCATCCCTCATGAACCCCTCATGAACATGGTGCACCATAATGCGCACCCATAGTCACCACGGCAGTAAGGAAAAAACCATCAAAGTACATGAGCAGATCATAAGCAATAGGCTGGTAGTCTCCTAGGTGCCAAGACGCTGCAGTTACTCCAACAATGTCGTCCCTGTCCAAGAACAAAATAACAACAATGATAAGAATGGTAAGAATGGTAAAAGAAAAAAAAAAGAAAAAGAAAAGAAAAAGAAAAAAAAAATCGGTCAGCCTTTCCATGCCCACTACCACATGAAAGAGACAGTTGTTCTCCGGGATGCCATTCCTTGTGACATCCACTACCATCGCCAGCGTATCGTATCCCAGCAAGCCGAGCGCTGAAGATCCTTTTGCCATTTCCACTCCCATGCTACCCCACAGTTCTCCCCCTTGCTACAAAACAAAACTGGAGCTGAGCCCAAGAAACAACACGCACCACGTCTTGTGACGTCGCTTCGCTGTTGTAACACTGTAAGTCGCTTTATCCTTCGTGGGACTGACGTAGATGATGTGAAAGTCGCTTTTTCTACTCTTTTTGAAAATAAATGAATAAAGAATAAGGAAAGAATCGAGCGGTCGCGGCCGTAATCCATTAGTCATACATTTTTTTTAGTCTTTTTTTCCTTTTTGGTTGCGTTCCTGTCTAGAACAAACAAAAAAAATCAGATAAGGCATGAATGACGGCTTTGTTCTTGCCGCAGTGCATGTTAGTCTTTGCGTGAAAAGCCGTGGAATGTTTCACATTGGTAGGTAACGCGTCCCCATGATGATTTGTATGCATTTGCTCACATGAGCGAGCTGAGCCCGCTTCGCAATACAGTTTCGCTGCGACGGAAGCAAAAAGTGATAGCACATGAAAAATAAGTGTTGGAGTGTCTAATAACCCTGCAATGGGTGCAATGCCATAACGAGAAGGGGGTGCAAAAAAAAAAAAACAAGCAAAAAAAGGAGGGGTCATCGACGACAAGATCAGAGGGACCCTCATTGTCACAGTATTAACTGCTTGAGATTGCGCTGAATAATCATATCTTGAACGGAGCCCATCGTGATCTTGAGAAGGTTGGTGTCGGTCGCGTTGGTAAAGTGTCCGTAAATTTCTTTTTCTGGATTCCGGCTCAAGGCGCGGAACTTGTCGAGAAAATACTTGCTGGCAGCCTTGTAATCGTCCTCGGGGCCATGATAATCTGTGAAACCATACTTGCTAATGGGACTTTTGGGCAGCTTTTCTCTGAAAAGATCCATCTTGTTGAGAAACAAAATCATGGCCGACTTGTTGAACCAATGGGAATTGGCAATGGACTCCCACAGCATCAACGCTTCGTTCATTTGGTTCTGTTATATAGCAGCCGTTAATTGTCTGCCAAGCACAAGTTGAAATAAGGGGAAAGAGCTCATTGGTAGCATACCCCATCTTTATCCTCCACCAGGCATTGATCGTACCCGCTAATCGCGACCAGAAATAGTAAACAGTGTACATTTTCGAAGCAGTGAATCCACTTCTTTCTCTCTGATCGCTGACCACCCACGTCAAACATGCGGTAGGTCAGCTGGCCGAGGTCAAAGACATTCTCAGTGATGCCCGTGGTTCGAAGTCGTGAGCGCAGCAAGTCTTGGTTGTTGGGCACGTATCCATCGGCCCAAATTCGGTCCATATCGTCAATGAAGCTGGAGCATCAAGACTTGTCAGCATCACATCACACATACATCTTTGGACGCAGATCCTGGGTCGATGGGTGGAAAGAAGAGAGAAAGGCGGGGGAGTTGGACGCACTATGCCAAGTTGTCATGGAGCGCATATTCATTCCCTTTAGCAATTGCCTTTTTTACTCCACTATCTTGCCACAACATCTTGATCGCTTCCAGATAGTCCTGTGGAAGCTTGTCCTCTTGGCTAATTTCAAGGTCTACAAGAATATGCGCCATGTGCTTCTGCAGCGCAAGTCAGCAAGCCATTGGACGCACGTAACACGACTTCAGGGGCGTCACTGCGTATTTGCACAAAAAAAAAGTCTCGCACCTCATTGTCAGGAGTATCGAAGCTGTAATGAAGCTCAGTCATAGCCTCGAAGATGGTACGGAAGGACTGTATAATGTTGCTAAAGACGACAGGTTTCCATTCGAGCCGCTCATTCTTGTTGAAGCCTTGTGAGTAGATGAGCCTCATCTGCTTTAAAATGGTAGATTTGCCTGATTCGCCGGCGCCTACACGTCACACCAGAGTCAGCGTGTCCGGATGGATGTACAGAGAGATATTTGCCCAAGTCGGAAAGCTTCGGTTACACAGCGTTGAGCACTCCGGTTGTTGTGTGAGGGTCTCGCAGCTGTGATAATAGGAAATGGCACAAGGCTCTGGTGACCAAAGCATACCCAAGAGAAGAAGCTTCACTTCTTTAGCCATGCGCTTCTCATCTTGACGAATACCGCGGTCGATATCGCGAGAGCGGGACGCCCCGCTGTTGTCCTTTTCTCTGCTGCGAAAACACATGTTGCGTCAATCTGGGCAAACAAGACGGCTGTTGCGCAAACAAGCAGATAAAAAAAGATGACCTGGCTTGTAAGGACCGCTTCCAGTCGATGTCGTGTCGAGTCGATGTCGTATTAAGTCGGTATCGTAGCGCTGCTGAGGCGTTGGCTCGATTCGGAAGAGGCTGACACTGGACTCGGAGTATACGCCAGGCAGGCAGCTTTAGGTTCCAATGTTGGTTGAATTCCAAGGACACCACCACGCCTTGTCCGTAGTAATATCGGATGTGTTGATGGACAGCTTAACCAACAACCTAGAAGTATATACCGGCTGTGGGTTCAGTTGCAAAAGCCGCTAATGCAATGCTTCATCAGCCTGCATTCAGGGCAAGGCGGAGGCGAAGGCAGCTTTATTATGCAACAAAACTAGATGTAGGAACGACGAGGCAAGAATGGCTGTGACGGATTGATGGTGGAGAAAAGGTGCATCTCCTGTCGGGACGGGGGCACCGCGCCTGCATGGGGACCGGAAAGCGAGTATAATGGCCGAACTGGCAAAAGGAGAAGAGAACCCACGAGCAGAACCAACGGGAGAAGGAAGCGGTGCGGTCCCGGCAAAAGACGAGGGCGCGACCCAAAAGCTGTGTGGAATGATTCGAATCCGGCTGATGGCGATAGAGACGCGAGAATGCCAGGGTCGCAGCCAAGGCTTTGGGGGGTGGGGCAACGACACGATGTTGTTTGGACAGCCTCGTTCAAGTCCCTCCGTACTTGGCAACTGGAACAGAGGATTTGGGAAGTCTGCACCTTCAGAACATGTCTTGTTGTCTCGGATTCGCGCCAGTCGTGCTCCAGGCCTCTTTTCTGCCGCTGTTTGCCTCCTGCATTGTGCTAGCAAGGGTCGTCGCTTCGTTCATGCTGGTGCATAATGCTGGCGCATGTTGGTACAATATGTGGGCAGGGGCGGGTTATCGTCAGGTGGGGTTCTCTTGGTTTCGAATGCCAGGATGGATGGCTTCGATTGATGTTTTGTCTGTGTTCTGATGTCACTTTGGTGGTGGCAGGAGTGGCAGGATGGTGATCAGTGGCAACACTGGCCACTGGGCGGGAAGGTCCAGCCGTGGCTGCAGTCACACCACACACATGCAGACCGCAGGCTGCAGACTGCAGACTGCAGACAGTCCATTCGATCCGTCTGGTCTGGTACCTGGAGAGAGCGGCGATTGGGCAAACTGCGAGCAGCTGTGAACAACTGCGAGGTTGACTACTGCCAGGTGCGCAAAAGCAGTCCTGGGCCGTTGGTCTGGGACCAGCCTGACACACATGTGTAAAATTTACAATGTGCCAGACAACACAACCTCTGGAAAACTTGAGACGGCGGCATGAGGCATCGTCACAACATGAATCCAACTGGCTTCTCCTATTCGCCCTGTGCAATCAAGTCTTTTATCCGGCCCGGGCCCCGTGGCCCTTGTCGGAAGCCCGAGCGCCACCAGCCTAGAGCTCTCCAATCTGCCGTCTCAGGATCGGATGAAGAGCTCATGTCCCTCAGCGAGACCCGTCCGACTACCTAGTAGCTGAGAGTCTCACTCATCAGTCATGTCAGACTCAACAAAGAAAAACCACCTGCAAGTAAAGGCCAGAAGGTGGCACGGCTGCACGGGAGACACGGTGGAAGCGTCTGATGCATATCTCCGTGCTCGCACGATACCCACGAATACCTACAAATTTCCCCGACTGACCTACCTACCGCTCCCAAGCATAGAACATAGCAAACAAACCCAACGGTGAACCCAACAGGATCATTGGCCCGTCAATAACGACGTCGCCACATAAAACTCGATCGACCGCATCATCTAATATTGCACCCTGCACTCTATATTACTGTTCTTATTTTTCTCGTTGTTGCATTCGCGGCATGCTAGGAAATTAACAAGACCCGGCACGAACCACGTTCTCACAGTAAAAGTACATCTTGCCGGATCCGGGCCGGCTCCCCCCTCCCCGGTGCCCCCTGGCTGCAGCTGACTGAGAGATGAGAACTTTTTTACGGTGCAGGAGGCCCTGCTGGAATATCAAAGAGCTATGTTTGTGCATGAAAGACTCAATAAAAACGGTCCAGGGATGGTTTTGTCGGACGAGAATGAATGGAGGCCATGACGCAATGTTTGCCTGGACCAAAAAAGCACTCATGTCATGTCTCGACGCTAACACAAAACCTTGAAGAACGTGCGTGTCTGCGGATTTGTGCATAAAAAGCAAGTGTCGCGCTTTCCATATATCATAATGTACAGACTCCAGCATGAAGTATGAGTACTCATGAAATACGCACAATGACACTTGACACTTCCAGTCAATTTATCCGCAGCCCCTGCAACAAAACAAGCTCAAACATCCTGGTCTGGCATTCTTCTTTCCGGCCTAACAATCTCTCAATACTCACTTAAAATCCTCCTTACTGCACGCCAATGTGGATCATCCGACTGTAGGATTATGGAAATGAACCAGAGAAATGATTAATTCCCGGACGCAGAAGACAATCCATATAGACAGGAGTGCCCATTTAGGCCATCACGTCACGGCGAATTGGGAAATGCTATTCACAAGAGGGCAATTTATTTTATTCGACATGAATGCACAATGAGGTCAATTGGGCTAGTAGACCATGGCTTTGAGTGTGATTTGCTACGACGCGGGGGGAAAACCACAACAAACACAACTTTGTCGCTGGACGAGGAAGAATCATGCTCTTCTGACGGAGAGACGTCGGACGACGTACCCCAACATGCAGATATCTCATCTCTATTCTGGCCATTTCTTATTTCCATTTCTCGTTGGGAATAAGAAATGGCCCTGATGCACCTCATCAATATGCGTGTACATATGCGTGTACTCTCCGCACTATGCTTGGGTGGCGTTCACGTGGCTGCTATTTGTGCCGTTGAATGGGTTTACCCGGAGACCTCCTTAGTGTTCCACTAAGGAGACCACAAAACCTTAGGACAACCACATTATTAGCGGGATAGATAACTACTCTAGCCCTATTTTTTTTTCTTAGTATTCTATAGCAAAATTTGCATTACTTAAATGTATTAACACATCCTTTATTATAAAATGCATTAATTCCTAGATTCTATTACTACTACCACTGCCTAAGCCCTCTAATCTCTTTAAAAAGGCCCTAAATCTAATATATAATATAATAAAGCCTTAATTAATAAAAAAAACAATAGTTATAATAGATATTCCTAGCTATAACTATATAAATTATATATAGTAACCTAGCATAGGTTGTCCTTATCCTAGATGCCCGCGGCCCTGCCTCTTTAAAAAGGCCCTAAATCTAGTCTTTTTTATTATAAAAAATATATAATAAAGCCTTAATTAATAAAAAACAATAGTTATAATAGATATTCCTAGCTGCGACTATATAATTTATATATAGTGGCCTAGCACGCATTGTCCTAGTCCTAGATGCCTATAGCCTTAATTAATAAAAAACAATAGTTATAATAGATATTCCTAGCTGTAACTATATAATTTATATATAGTGGCCTAGTATGCATTGTCCTAATCCTAGATGCCTGCGGCTCTGCCTCTTTAAAAAGGCCCTAAATCTAGTCTTTTTTATTATAAAGAACACATAATAAAGCCTTAATTAATAAAAAACAATAGTTATAATAGATATTCCTAGCTGCAACTATATAATTTATATATAGTGGCCTAGCATGCATTGTCCTTATTCTAAATGCCTATAGCCTAGCCTCTTTAAAAAGGCCCTAAATCTAGTTTTTTTTTTATAATAAAGCCTTAATTAATAAAAAAAAATAATAAAAACAGCGGTTATAATAGATATTTCTAGTTATGCCTATATAAATTATATATAGTGACCTAGCATGCATTATCCTTATTTTAAATGCCTATAGCCTAGCCTCTTTAAAAAGGCCCTAAATCTAGTCTTTTTTTTTACTTTTATTATTAAGAACATATAATAAAGCCTTAATTAGTAAAAAAATAGCGGTTATAATAGACATTCCTAGCTACGCCTGTATAATTTATATATAGTAACTTAGTATATATTATCCTTATCCTAGATACCTATAGCCTAGCCTCTTTAAAAAGGCCCTAAATTTAGTCTTTTCTTTATTATAAAAAATACACTACTAATGCTTAACTTATTACTAGCTTTAATTATATATAATAAAAATAATAGTTATAATATAAAATATATGATTTTCTAGGCCGCGCCCGCTAAATTATATATAGGGGTCTGGAACGAGGTGTCCCACTTATAATGTGGTTGTCCTAAGGTTTTGTGGTCTCCTTAGTGGAACACTAAGGAGGTCTCCGGGTAGCTTGATCAATCTGGTCTTCTCCAGGTCTCCAGGTCTCCAGGTCTCCAGGTCTCCAGGCTACCCAGTACGCGGCGTGCGAGCGACAAGCCAGCTTGAGCATACCAAGTCTCGATGGAAAATGTTCATCTTTGCGACTCGACAACAACAGCAATATTATGTATGGCCTTTGCCATTCTTTTGCAGCGCAAAGACCTTGCGGCGCCAGACTGAGAGAGTTCATTTTCGCGCCAGAGTTTAAATATGCAACCAGACGTCAATTGGCGCATCTCAAGCTGCCCTCTCCAGTCATCTCTCCAGTCACCGTCCTCAACCTGATTTTGCCCCGCGCGTGCCACCAAAAATTTTCCCCCCCACCATCGGCAACGTCAGCCAAAGACATCACCAGGCAGAAAAGGTTGTTCTTGTCTCAAGCTCGCTCATCTCTTCCTCTCTTCTTGAACCCTCATTATCCTGTGCTACCCCCCAGATTTACATTTTCGACGTCGCAAAATCCTGGTTCTCTCGTCAAAATGTCTGAGATTGTTCACCCTACTATCAAAGGTAAGCACTCTACAATGGCTCTTCCCCTTGCACTTGTGCATTTGTCCTATTTTTCTTTTTTCTCTCTTTTTTTTTCTCGCTGCTACCCCGCAGCGGCAATTGACGAGCTGTCGGCGCACGCTGTACGCGCAGGTGTTTACGCTTTGCAGAATCGTGCTTTATGTTTATTCTCATTTCCTGACATCCATTCACCATTAATATCCATCGTCGTCACCACCTTTTCTAATCATGTTTCATAGATGGCTGGTTCCGTGAGATTTCGGACATGTGGCCCGGTAGGAACCCGCGAAGCTCCGCCAAAGTGCATCTTACTTTCGAGTCGATGATCCTCATACATTATTGTTGTTAGGCCAGGCTATGACGCTCAAGGTCGAAAAGGTCCTACACCACGAGAAAAGCCAGTACCAAGATGTCCTCATCTTCAAGTCTACCGACCACGGCACGGTTTTGGTCTTGGACAACGTCATCCAGTGCACCGAGCGCGATGAGTTTTCCTACCAGGAGATGATTACCCATCTCGCCATGAACTCTCATCCTAACCCCAAAAAGGTTCTCGTCATTGGTGGCGGTGACGGCGGTGTCCTGCGTGAGGTTGTCAAGCACGACTGTGTAGAGGAGGCCATCCTCTGCGACATTGACGAGGCTGTTATCCGCCTGTCGAAGCAGTATCTGCCCAACATGGCTGAGGGCTTCAAACACCCCAAGTCCAAGGTCCACGTTGGCGATGGCTTCAAGTTCCTCGACGACTACAAGAACTGCTTCGACGTCATCATCACCGACTCCTCCGACCCCGAGGGCCCCGCCGAAAGCCTTTTCAAGAAGCCCTACTTCCAACTTCTCCATGATGCCTTGCGCGATGGCGGCGTCATTACTACCCAAGGTTGTATGTTCTCATTTTTCTTGAGGAAAGTGTGGTGGGTCCCTAGGAGCGGCAGAGGGTTGTTGAAACCAAAGACTCGAGTGTTGTTGCCTGACTCAATTGCTGGATCTCTGATTTCTCAACTGGTACTGAAAAGGAGGAAAACGAAGAAAAGAAGAAAAAAACCTTTTTTTGCATGTACCGTCTATCCTAGGGACTGCCCGAAGCTAGTTGCTGCTTTCCTGGCTCTGCTTCCGGTAGTCCCGAGTTGCATGGCCTGCGCGAAATTCGATGACTCGGCCTTGACAAGCCAAAATCAAATTTTCCCTCTGCCCCTTCATGGTCAACGGTCGAGTTGCGCTCCTAAACGAAACCCCCGTCTCCACCCCCTTTTCAGTATATTGGACTAGGCAGTTGTTATTTTACTGACCAGTTTGTGTTGTTTCCTTGCCACAGCCGAGAACCAATGGCTTCACCTGCCTCTCATCACCCAGCTCAAGAAGGACTGCAGGGAAATATTCCCCGTCGCCGAGTACGCCTACACCACCATCCCCACCTATCCCTCCGGCCAGATTGGCTTCATGGTCTGCTGCAAGGACGCCAGCCGCAACGTTCGTGTTCCTCTTCGCCAGTGGACACCCGAGGAGGAAGAGGCCAAGTGCCGCTACTACAACGCTGAGATTCACAAGGCCAGTTTCATTCTGCCCAACTTTGCCAAGAAAGCTCTTCAATAGGACATTTGACGTTTCTGTTCGGCCACTATTTTCCTGGGGTCTCACCAAAAGAAGAAGAAGAAGAAGAAAAAGGGCAATCAGAAGAGACTGGAAATTAACACAAACGCTTTCGTTTTCGCCAATGACAACCAGCGATTTGATTTCATGACTACACATATAAGACTTGTTGGGAACACACAACATTTTTGAAAATTGGGATGAAAGGGATAAAAAGTTTCTGGGTTTCTTTTCTATTGTCCTGTACGCGTCCCACGCGGAGCTCAATACGACTCGTTCTGGCCTTTGGGACTGCAGCTTGTCGGGAGCTCCAGCCTCCGCCTTGAGAAGGGACCTGGTTCTTCGATGGTGAACACTTTTTTGCCAGCACGACAATACTTGATGAGAAGGATATAGAAGCAAGAGTTGATGCCGCATTCTGGTTCGCGTTTCGATTTCCTAGTTCTGTGAATGGAAATTTAGACCGCGGACTTTTTGTGCATAGTCCATGATTAAGACGCCGTTGGAGGGATGTTATCCGACGGTGCAGAAGCTGTCCACTTTCCAATTGTGAATTATCTTCCTCAGTGTAGGCATTGTTACCTGAAACCTGTAGTGATGTGGTTGTTTGACCTTTTTCCTCCTCTTTTGGGAGAAGAGAAAAGAAAGTGTTCTTTTTGAAATGATCACTTTATTTCATTTTATTTTCAATTCCCGCTAGGGTCGTCAAACCGCACCGTCCCCTCACTCACATCAGGATACACATCAAACCTCCTCTGCATCCCCAGCGGTATATTCCTCCTCGTCTCCGCCAACACCTCCGGCTCCAGCTCCGCCTGCACAATCGTCTCCGTCCCGGTCCCGGTCCCGGTCCCTGCCTCCGTCTCCGCCTCGTCCGCCTCCACCAACACCCTCGCCATGGGATCAACCACCATACTATGGCCCCAGGCGTGATAACTCGCGCCCATGTCCCTCGCAGGACTACACACAGCCACGTATATTTGATTGTCCACGGCCCGCGCCCGCGCCAGAAGCTTCCAGTGCAGGGGCCCCGTCGTCAGGTTAAAGGCCCCGGGGTACACGAGCGCAAAGGCACCCCTTCTGGCCGCCACGGTGGCCAGCTCCGGGAAACGCATGTCGTAGCAAATGGCCACGGCAATGGTTCCGTATTCAGGAAGGTCGACGAGAGTGATTTTGTTGCCGGGACTGAGGACGTCGGATTCTTTAAAGGTCATTTTGCCGGGGATGTCGATGTCGAAGAGGTGGACTTTTCGGTGGGTGCCGAGGAGGTTTCCTTGGGGGTCGAAGGTGAGGCTGGTGTTGTAGTATCGGGGGTGGTGCGGCGTCGTGTTGGTGGTTCCGGCGGTTTCTTCGGCGGTTTCTTCGGAGTATTTTTCGGGAATGGAGCCTCCGACGAGGTAGATGTTGTTGTCGGCCGCCATGGAAGACAGCGCATGGTAGGACGGGGATTGCTCACGGGTGGGCGGCGAGGGGAGCAGCGTCTCGGCGTAGGAGGGGAAGAATTGGCAGCCGTAAGGGGAGTTGAAGCACTCGGGGAGAACGACGATTTTGGCTCCCTGCGAGGCTGCTTGGCGGACTTGGGAGGCTGCGTGGGCGAGGTTGGCGGTCTTGTCGGGACCGGAGGCTAGTTGCACGCAGGCGAGCTTGACGGGCTTCTTAAGCAGGGGCGCAGGCGCGGGCCGAGGCGCGGATGATGCTGCTGAGGGGGGTGGCATTGTGCGATGCAGGCTGCTTAGCCGGGTGGTGAGGAATCTGGTTGTCTGGAGGAGGGGTCGGGCTCGCATGGCCGGGTGAGGTGAGGTGCGTGATCAGCACATGTATGCGAGGGCGAGATGCGCGGCGTGGTGTTGGTGTTGCTGGTGTTGCTGGTGTTAGATGGTGGACCAGTGGCCAGCCAGTGACAGGCCGGTGGAGCCTTGTGGGGCGCGGGGTTGTGCTGACTGCGGATTGCGGATTGCAGCGGACTGCTGTCTGGGATCAACCATGAATGGCTCGGCTCGCAAGTCAACTTGGTGGTCGAAATATTGCATTACATTAACATCTACATGCAACACACAGGTATATGTGTATGTGCACATGCACATATGCCGTGGCCGCTTGTGGATGCATATGAGACAAGTCGAATGACCAGACATTCATCACATGCATGTCCATGGCCATTGTCTTGCAACGCTGTCCTCTGTCGCCAGACGCAAGCTCAAAAGTCCAAGCCACATCGGCTCCAGTAGTCCGGCCCCAGCCCGGCCCCATCCTCGTCATCGTCACTGCCACGACATGTTGATTGCATTTCCCTTTTCCATCCATTTCATCCCGTCTCCAACCCTTCCCTCTCCAAGAGCTGCCATCAATTGCACGCACACGTTTTCAAGATGACTCGTATTTACGTGTACTCCTTGGCCCTGGTGGCCTTTGCAGCTTGTAAGTTGATTTTTCCTTTTCTCTTTTTCCTGCTGTCGGCGATTGCTTGCCGCCGCCCCGCTCACGATGACAATGACGTCTGGGACCGGTGAAGGTGTTTGACGATGCCGACTACCGACATTTGAAGATGAAAACCTGGAGACACTGAACGGCTTTGTCCTTTTTTCCCGTCTATACTACGCAAAGTTTGACTCAACAGAACCTTTGACGCTAACGCCAGCATACAGCCACCGTCATGATCATAGCCTCCATCTTCCAGCCCAGCTGGATTTCGTACCATGTCACGTCACCGAAAGGCGACACCTTCGACGTCCGGGTGGGCTTACATGAACGCTGCTTCAGTACGCACGACCCGCCATGCAAGCCATATCCCCCCGCCGATCTGTGTCAAGGAGAAAGTGGACAGTACTTTTGCTCCGTGTGGAGGACAGTTGGATTTCTTGCGTCCTTGTCCGCCATCCTGTGTCTCGCAACGCTCGTGTGCTTCCTGGTCGTCATGAAGGGCGGCAAGTATAGACGCGAGACGGGCTGGCCGCTCGTCAGTGGGATGCTCACCGTTGTGGCCATTTTTGAGTTTGTCATCATTTCCGCCGTGGCCTATCTGTTTGACCACGATGACCAGTTCACCATTCCTGACTGGAGTCTTGATGTTTCCTGGACGACCAGCCTCGCCAGTGCGGTCATTTCCTTGGCCGGCGCTGCTGGACTGGCTGTTTCGGCATACTTGATGGCTCCTGAAGAGGGATATGACTTCTTGGACGACCCGCTTGACGCGTGAGCTGATGTTTCTTTGTTCAGTACTAGTGTTTGAATTGGTGGCGTTGGGGATCTTGCTTGCTTCTTCCTGATCTTTGTCTTCTTCTTTTTTTTTTCAAGTGCGCACAGTATTGCTATATTTGTAATGTTTATATGTTCCTGGGTCATTCATCGCACACGCATTGAAGGTGGTTCTTAGACATGTCTTCTTAATCTTAATGCCGAGTTTGAACTTTAGTCTTGTGTCGTTGACCGTCCTGCGGGTCATGTATATGTGCCGATCTGGCTGCAAATTGCTGCATCCAATCTTGATGTTCATGCCCACATTCCCCACGGACAACACTGCAGTGACTGCACCTGCATGCAGGCCATGGACCCGACTGCCAAGCTTTTTTTTTTTTTTTTACAAAAAAAAAATTTAAAAAATTCTCGCGTCCTATTCGCCGCTTACAATGTGCGGGATGACTTCGTTCTACCCACGATGCATGCACATGGCGAGGCCTAAAGACGTGGGAAGACACACGACTTGGTTGGTGATGAGACGCGGGCTCGGACTCGCCCCAGCCGTCTTGTTCTTGGAAGTTGTCATCCGAAATCCCGAACCACCCCGCTTTGCAGGGAAGCAAGGTGGGGTCAACACGCTCCATCCCGCGCCCCAAAAACCAACGTCTTTTGGATTTTATTTGTCTTTTCAATGGCTTTACATATTTATTTCTTTTTTTTTTTTT
>SRPT01000426.1:0-26459 GCA_018360205.1 Claviceps digitariae | reverse complement strand
AAAAGAACGAAAAAAAAAAAAAAAAAAAAAAAAAAAAAAAAAAAAAAAAAAAAAAAAAAAAAAAAAAAAGAAACCGTACAATGGTCCGCCAAGGCTGGTATATGTGGCTGCCATGTCCCCGGATACGATCGAAACGGATCTACACGAATGCCGCCAAAGTACGCATCCATGGACAAGCACTGCCGCGGCTGCCACGCGCTTTTCCGGACCAGCTCCGGCGCCGGCTCCGGTGCCGACTCCTTGCGGGGAGTCTCAGCCACGCACTCAAACGTAATTGTCTGCAGCTTGCTCCTCCGTCCCTTGCCCTTGCCCCTGCCCTTGCCCCTGCCCCTGCCATTGGCCTTGGCGCTCCCGTCCGCGTCCTTGTTCCTAGGCTGGCTGCGCTCAACGCCATCGACCGAGTCGCTACTAGACAACAACGGCGTGTCCGTCTGGGCTTCCGAGGACAGAGAAGCCTCACCAGGAAAAGTGAGCACGGCTTTTCGAGACCCTTGCTGCTGCTGCTGCTGCTGCTGCTGCTGCTTCGGCGGCGGCAACGGCAACGGCAACGGCAACGGCAACGGCAGTCGCGCGCGATGGGCCTGCCAGGACCGCCGAGACAGGTAGGACCGCAGTCTGCGGCTCGAGTCGCCCTTGAGCTCCTCCGGACGGGAGCCAATCACGAACTCGAGCTGCAGAGGCTGAGGGGGATGAGCTTGCATGGTGGGAGTATATATGTAAATGGATGCGACGGAATTTTATAGAACTAAATATGAGAAGAAGAAAAAAAAATGATACAGACACTGGCGGTAATGGTTGTATATATGAACACTCGTGTCATGGAGACGCCCACATGGCAAATCATCAGAAGAACCATGCCCAAGGCCAGGGTCACAACGAAAAAAAAGAAGAAGAAGAAGAAGAAGAAGAAAAGAATGAAAAAAAAAGGAAACGTCAGCTCGTTGCAAGCCAACAACCTATTCGGGACGAGCACAAAGAAAAGAAGAAAAAGAAGACGCAGAAAGAACAGCTCCCAAGAAGTAACGAAGCCCTGCCAGGAAAAATGAACGTAAGCAATGTTGTGGCTGTACATGTCCTAGATTCATCCGTGTCGTCTGTTAGATGCCGCGCCCACATCAGACACACCATTCAACGTCCAGTCCCGAACGTGTATTGCTTGCACTGTCGCAAAAAAAGCCAGATTTGGGAACGAAGACATCGAGCATGAGGATGGGTTTGCGCGCCGCCTCAGCCGTGGTGTGGCGCTCGCAGGAGAGTCGGTGGGTTGGGAAGGAGGATGGAGGGGGGAACGCAAAAGCGGTGGTGGGACGAAAAGAAGGACGAAAAGAAGCCAGGGAAAAAAAAGAAGGAAGGGAAGAGAAAAGGAACGAAGAGAAGAGAAAAATGATATACCAAAGTGACATGTCTTGGTAAGAATCTGTTGCGCGACACGTCGGTGGTACGTGGTCGGAGGGGACGGTTGAACAGCATCTGGATCATGAGGGGGCCTAAACTGAGGGTATTGTTATGATGCATGGATACATTTACTTTCTATTGAAAAAAAAAAAGGTGAGAGGGGAATGAAACATGGTATACATGGTAGGTGCAAAAAGGAGCAGTATGCGTGTATTGCTAATTGGATATACCGCTTCCTCTAGCTAGTCTTTATATTTCCCTTTTTTTTTTCAACTTTTATTTTGAGACCGTTTTCTTGCCTGTTATCCTCTTCTTATCCTTTCCTCTCGCCTTCCCCCTTCTCTCCATCTCATCACTCCTCACGTCTCATCACCACCAAGACAGACCCCCACCCCCCCAGGTGCCCAAAGCCAGCCGGTCCGCCCGCTTTGCACCGCGCTGGCTGACTCTGCCCGTCTGACTAGATGCCTGCATGCGGCAAGGACGTCACGGCGGCCAGGAGACCGGATTGGATGGATGGTTGACGCCCTTGGGCACATGTACACCGGAGCACCTGCACCAGTGGACCAGACCAGACCGCACGCAGCTTGTGGGTTACGCCGCAAGATGTGTGATGGGGACATGGAGCAGATGCCGGAATAGTAAACGCTGGTGCTGGCAGACAAGAAAGCAAATAAATAAATACACGGATAAACAAAACAAAAAGTAGATAAATCAATGAATAATTAAAAACCAACTATATGATAACAACGCGTCCAGTAACACACCTCTGCGGTAGCCATGTAACTCAAAGAACCATCTCATCTACCCCCATCACCCCATCACGCCTGAAAAAAAAAAAAACAAAAAAAAAAAAAAACCAAGCAGAAAAACCCAGCATCCTTGCCCTCAAATCTATAGCATTGTAAAATGGTATACTAAGTACATAGAGAATCGTGCCCCACACGTGTCTTGGTGTACAATGCAGAATACATGTCGGTCTTGGCTCGGCTTTCAATCGAGCGGGAAATGGTCTAGACTGTAGGATACAATACAGAAAAGGGCGGTCTTATCTAGCATGATATACTCTTGGATACTACAATTACAGAAAGAAGATGAAAAGAGAAAATAAAGAACAGAAAAAAAAAGATAAGAAAAGGAAAAAAATAAATGATAAGAACAGCGCGAGGGAAACAAGGGGAAAATGCAATAGCCGCTGCTACGCGATGCCCCGCTGATAAAACACAACAAGACACAATGCCATGTCAAGTTTTTTCTAAACAATAGGGGGTGGACATTATGCATCATGCATCATGAACTCGAAGGCGGGGAAAGGCGCTTGTCACCCTTGCCAAATGCCTTTTGCTTGTCGGCAAAGTCACGAATCACCAGCGCACAGCTCGTGTCGGCACAGAGCCTCTTCCTCCTCTCCACGGGCAGCTTGGTGGCGAATTCCAAGCCGCTCGCCCGCTCGACCGCCTCGACCGGCACCTCAAAGTCGGTAATGGGCTTCGAGTTGGGAATCGGGGCGTTGGGCAGGACAAAGGCGCCAATGGCCACGTTGCCACCCACGCGGCCGTCTTCGGCAAAGATGACCTTGTAAAAGTGCGTGGGGACGGCAATGGACGGCGGGTTGCCAATCATTTCGTACTTGACGTACCACTTGTTGTCGGCGGGATCCTTGCGAGGCAGGTAGAGCGGCCCGGTGACAATGCGCACCGAGGGGTACCGACTGGTGAGGCGGCGGCAAAATTCTTCCAGGTGAGCCCAGTAGTCGCGGTTGAAGCCCTCGCCCACCTGAGGACACATGTTGGTCAGGTAAAAGGTTTCGTTCATGGCCGTTTGGGACCACTTCGCATCGGCGGCGGGCACCTGGTGGCCCCGGTCGTAGCCGCTACGGAGGTAATCCTTGAGCAGACCACGGAACTTGGGAGGGACGGCGTCATCTTCCAAGAAGGTACTGTGCTTTCTGTCGGCTTTGTGCTGCGCGAGGGACTCGGGCGTGATGTGCTCAATCACCCAATGCGGGTTGCGGGTTCGACGGTCGTAGCTGGATATCAGGGCGGATCGGTTGGCCACGTCGGCCACGGGGCCCGGGAAGCCATATTCGAAGAGCCCAGCGGGGTTGACGGCGCTGTCTGCAACGGCGGGTACGGAAGAAAATACTTGTTGTGGTGGAATGGCGAGCGACGTGTTGTTGTTGGGTTTTGCCACGGCGGTAGCAGTAGTAGCAGTAGAAGCTATTTGCGACTCGGGTTTCTTAGTGTCTGGCGAAGCCCGAAGAGAATACACGGCGGCGGTGAGGGCCGCGCCGCCTCCGGCACCGAGGGCAACAAACATGGCAAGAGTTGACTTGGACATGTTGACGGCTGTGCGGGCTGCTTGGCGCGGTGGCATTTATATGGCCGGATGGGAGGATTTCGAGACGAGGGGAGGAGGGAGGAGCCAAGGAGGAAGAAAAAGACTGGTCAGGTTGTCGGGTCGTGAGGGTAGGTAGCCTCTGGGGAAGGGACGGAGGCGAGGTCAGAAGAGGTGGTGACGGATGCTCACTTGCTCACGGGGGGATGCTGGCGCAGCGAAGCATGTGGTGGTGTCTTGGGAGTTTTGTTGGATACACGAGGTTGGAATCGAGGGGTGATGAAAAATGGTGACGGCCTGGCGTGTGGTGGAGACGATGGGAGCTGCCGGCTGTCGAGCTCGCCGTCGAGGGTGCAGACTAGTACCCGCTTGGCCGCATCAGGCGCTAGCAGCAGTTGGCAGCAGCTGGCAGCAGCATTAGCAGCAGATTAGCACCAGGCATTGGCATGCTGACGGCCCGTCGACTCTGTTCACCCCACTGACGAGTGGGCCGGCCAGATACGCAGCTGTGTCATCCGGAGCCAGGGCGGGCCCCGTGCTGACATGCACACACATCACGTCACGGGGTCTTGTGCAACCGAACGCGCATCGAACCATCGTGTTGCCTGTCACTTGCCCACGGCGGATATTAATGGATAGTTTCATGTTCCTACATACTGACTGACGTGATGAACACCTTTCCCAGGACGGATTCTGTTGTCATGTTCCTACATCCTGACTGACATGATGAACACCTTACCAGGTTCCAACGGATTCTGTTCAAGTCACATACTATCCTTTTCACATCAAAGCACCCAACCTCCATTACCTCTACACGAGGCTCTCTTTTTTTATCACAGCCTAATAGACTCCCGCTCCACGGGTCTAAACCATCGCCATCCCCCAAAGGAATGCTCCGGCCAGAGAAGCAGCAACGGCAACACCAACTGAGCCCGCAGAGATGGTCGGTCCGCCCACAGCACGAGCCTGCGACGTAGCCGACGAAGCGGCACCAGTAGAGGTGGCAGACGACGTCGTGGACGCAGCAGTGGGAGCAGACGAGGGAGGCGAGACCCCCGACGGGCAGTGCCAGTAGGTGCCGTGAAGCATGCACTCGTTGCCCATGCCGTGATGGTCGTGGTCGTGGTCGTGGTCGTGGTCGTGGTCGCTGTGAGTCATACCGCTTGTATCGACAGCAGAGGCAGAGGCAGAGGCAGGGTCTGTTGACGAAACAGCGTGGCAGTGCCCTTTTGAAGGAGAGCAGGCGAGCCGACATTAGCGTTCTGGAACGTCGTGGTACATGAAGCGTCCCCAAAAGAGCTGGAGACCTATCGTCTTTTTCTTGTTCTCGCATGCAGACATCTTCACTTACAGTGGTCGCCATGGGACTCGCAGACTCCGGAGCCTGTGGGCGAAGGCGGCAGTGGTACTGACGTGGATGCGGACCCCGAGCCAGACTCGGCAGCCATGTTCTGGGCCACCGCCTGGCTGACGAGGCAGACGGACAATACGGACTTGACGCGCATGTTTGATGATGTTTTTGCTGTGGAATCAGTATAATGGAATCTGACTTTGGACCTGATGTTGCGTGGTATTATCGTCCAACAAGGCCAGACAGACAGAGGAGACAAGAGTCGATGTTTGAGTAACGAGGAGGAAACGGTGCGAAGGGGAAAATAATGATATATTTATATCTTGAACTGCATCTATGCATAGGTACACAGGCTGGACGTCATAGCATATCTCCGGATCACTAGAACAGCACATACAGTACAGCCATGAATGATTTTACACCCAGTACTTTACGTCACTAAACGCCACTTTCTTAATTGCACCTTTCTCAGCATCGAAGTTTTGAATGTCTATCTGGCATTGCTGAATGACTTTTCATGACACCCGAGGACTTTGATGCCTGCGTGGCATGAAAACGGAAACAGAACCCCTCCTTTTTGCACGACACTGTGGTGAGAGGGCTTTTTTTGTCTTTTTTTTAGGTCCCATGTTGACTCGTGAAGCGCAAACAGAGCACTTCTGCGAGGGCTTCTCTCCATGGGATAGAGCGTGCAATGTCAGCGCCCATGCAAAGGCGAACAGCAGCTTGCGTGTTCGAAGCTGAACAACATCGCGCTCATAGGATTAAACAGTCTAGACTGGACATGTTGATGACGGGCAACTCGTCAAGACTCAACTCCCGAGTCGTCGCCTCAAGTGCTGCTGGTGAATGTCTGCTTGTGGGCAAGCGCAAATCGAGGTGACACAAATGGCGGGGGACCGGCCAGTGACGACGGTGAGCGGTGAGCACTGAGCACGAGCACCAAGTACTGAGAACCCTGATGGCCAAATACATACTCTTTCAATGATGCCCGCGATTTGCTCCTTGGAGCGCCTAGCTGCAGACCAGACCAGACCGCCGTGCTCCGTCTCCCTCCTTGCTGCTGTCCCCGGCTCCCAAGTCGTGGCCCTGACTCCTGCGGCTGCAGCTTGCAGCTTGCAGCCTGCAGCTCTCCCTTTTTGTAGACGCATATGCAATCACAGAACAAATGCAAGCCGGGGAAAAAAAGAAAATCTAAAAGAAAGTCTTAAAAAGACGAGCTATCCTCTTGCAGACCCCAATCCCTCGTGTCTCGACTCTCCATCAACATCTCGTGGCCCGTGGACTCGTGGCCATTCCCTCCTTCGACGCGCACACGGGAAGGGGTCGCGTTGTGGCCGTCATATTACCGGTTCGGTCCACGCTCCAGACTCCACAGATTCCAGTTGGTGGTGGTGGTGCTTCCTCTGATGACCAAAACCCAAAACCACCAGTCAAGACTCGACGCCGCCTCCCATCCCACTTTTGCAACTCTATTTTGTTCCATCGGCCAAAGTAACTCATATGGCACCTTGGTCGTCCACCATCTTGGCGAGATCGTAGTCTGCAGCCATGGAGCTGGCCTCTCAAAGTCTCGACAATGATACCCGTGGCTGGGTTATGTGCGTCGTCAGCGGCATAGGTACGTTTTGCTTTCCTCGGCGACGAAATCATTCCGACCGACTGACGACGACTCATCCAACAGCATGTATCTTTGGCGCCTCCATCATCTGTGTCGACTTCATCGTCCGTCTGTTTCCGGGGAAGCATACTTTTCGCATTCAGGAAAGCAACTTTTTCCTCGCGAGCTCCCTGTCCCTCAGCTTCGGCGTCATGGTGAGAGAATAAAACTAGAAACAGAACGAGATTGCGCGATATTTCTATCCCCATGCCACAGACCGTCTAACATGAAGGGAATTTTTCCTATTTGTCAAATTGCAGATGTTCTCCGCGCTATATAGCATGCTTCCCGAGAGCAAAGGCTACCTCGAAAAGGACGGCTGGGACGACCAACCTGCAGGTCTGCTCATCATGGGGTGCTTCATTGGAGGTTTCTTTGGCATCCAGGCTGTGTCGCGACTGTTGCATCGACTCATGCCCTCCCATGTCGTCGACTGCGATCATACACACGACGACGCGCCGCCCACACAGGACACTGACAGCCATTTGCGTGACCGCGACCGCAGGCAATCCCGCGTCAGCCGAGCCCGCAGGCGTTTGTCTCGGCCGCGATCCTCGAATACCCACGCTGCGAACAAGCTAGACACGCAGTATTTTGCGTCACGAGACGGTACTGACGGTACCGCAGTCGCCGCCGTCGAGTCGACGCCCCTGCTATCATCAGCAACAACAACAACAACGATAGAGGCAGATGCCCATGGCGCTCGCAAACCACCACAGACTCGACATGCTTCTGCGGTCGGTGGCGAGATGCTGCAGCGGCCTTCGAGCCCAACGGTTCCTTCTCGTCCTTCCAGACTCCGTACCACGACCGATGCCGAGGCATTCGCGCGACGGCCGTCAATGTTCAACGTGCAAAGACGGCTCATATCATTCGTCAAGGATACAAAGTGCAACTGCGACGAGGAGGGCTCGTGTTACGGCTATACCGATCCATGCGGACAGGAATGTTTCAAGCACTTATCCACGCGGACAATGCAGAGACCCTCGCAGAGCGGTTCTCGCCAGCCAGCCATGATACGAACTACGACAGGCCCCTTGCACCCGCGTGCCGGATCAGTCTTCCACGGTGTCGGCCACGACGACGCACCTGACTGCGATCAGCCCGTAAGCCCCTGTCATCGCACCAGCAGGGCTGCCTCTCGCGAGCCTCATCTTTTCCCAACCGACGAGCCATCCGGAAGGGTCGAGTCTGACCATCACTCCACCTGCACGTCTACTACCCACAACGCCGACATTGAAAGCCAAAGCCAGCACCAGCACCAGCAACAGCAACAGCAGCATCACCATCACGTCCCAGCCAACGCCTTCCTCTCCATCGGCCTGCAGACCTCCATCGCCATTGCTCTACACAAATTCCCCGAGGGCTTCATCACCTACGCCACCAACCATGCCAATCCTGCGCTCGGCTTCAACGTCTTCATGGCTCTGTTCGTGCACAACATCTCGGAAGGTTTCGCCATGTGCCTGCCCCTGTACATGGCTCTCGGATCCCGCTGGCGGGCCATCACCTGGTCTGCCATCCTGGGAGGTCTGTCGCAGCCTGTAGGTGCCGGCATGGCAGTCCTGTGGTTCAAGCTCGCCCAGCGGTCAAACATGTCACCCAACGCCGTTGTCTACGCCTGCCTTTTCGCCGTCACATCAGGCATCATGGTCAGCGTCGGGCTGCAGCTCTTTGTCGAGGGCTTGAGTCTGAATCACAACCGAAACGTGTGTATATTCTTTGGCTTCCTCGGCATGGCCGTCCTGGGCTTGAGTAATGCATTATTCGCAGCACACAACTCCCACTAGACAATACTCTCGCCATTATTTTCCCCTCTTTTTTTTTTAGCCCCTCTGTCTTTCTTTCTTTCTTCCTTTCTTTCTTTTTTTTACGTCCCTTGTTTTCATTTCTGTACTCTTTTTTTTTCCCGTTTCACATCCCTTCTCTGCAACCCGGTTTGCAGGACTCGTAAATTCCGTTACAGGACCCGAGGCGGCATTTGTCTTTCCCATCATTGTTCGTCGAAAGCACCACACACATACATATGTACTTGGGAGTTTTGGACCACGCGTGGCATTCATGGCATTCACCATCACCGCAATTAATCACATCTGGGTTGCGATGTTTTTTTTTTTTTTTTTTTTCGTCTTTCCGTTTTGTTTTGTTATTTGGCCTGCCGCTCCTGAAGGAATAGATCGGGACATTATTATCATGACATGGCATGGCATGGCATGGCGTAGTAGTTTAGTGTAGTATGATGCAAGGCACACACATACCATGGTAGTCATCAAGAAGGTATCAACCGCGGATTTTTTTCGTCCAACAGCATTGTCAGAACTCATGTATTCTATGCGCAGTGTCGTGTAATCCCCCCGTTTTGCAGCCCCTGTGCTTGCTGTACAAGACGCTTTTCGTAGTCATGACATCATCATTGACGTGGTCCGAATAAACGTTTGTGACCACTGTTCCTTTCTTCCGTGACAATGCCCCCTTTTCCCAGTTTTCTCGTTTCCAAGCGGTCAAGAAAGGCTTTCCCATTTCTGTCTGCATTTTCCCATTTTTTCTTCTGTGTATTATTTTTTTTTTCAAGATTTTGCTAGTCATATACAGCATGTATACTACGTGACGTGGACGTGTACAGAAGAGGATATCTACAATAAAATAAAAGCATAAAAAAATGACGCCATCGGCGCAAGTAGACTGGTTAGGGCTTCGCCAGGTTAGGATCAATATGTAGATTGGGGTCCATGTCGTGCGGTGCCTCCGGGGTAAAGAACAAGAAGTTGGTTTCATCTGGTAGCCAGTCGTACTTGGGGGCTCCGAGGTCTATTTGCGGTGCGAGTGGGAACGGGCCGTCGTGATCTAAAGGTCCTGGCCAGGGCTGATGGGTAAAGTCCTGGTCGAAGAGGGGTTGATCTGCAAAGGAGTCTAGGCTGTCTAGGAAGGAAGCTGGCTCGTCGACGACAGTGGCGGCGGTGGTGATGCCAGGCTCGGACTGGGGCTGCAGATGAGATTCGGGCTCAGGTTCAGGCTCAGACTGGGGTAGCATATGTGATTCGGGCTCAGGTTCCGGTGCAGGCTTCTCGTGACGTTTTGCAAGGTGGACTTGCAAGTCGTGGTAGCGCGTGAAGCCTTGGTTGCACTCCATGCAGAATACAGTTTGTTTGACTTGGTTGGTGACGCCGGTGAGTTCGTCGATGAGGGCGAATGGGTCGTCGGGGGAATCAATCATGGATAACCTGTGACGTTCATGGCCGAGGTGGATGAAGCGAATGTGGTCTTCTAAGCGCACTTTGGTGCTGAACTTGTCGCCGCAGCCTTGATCGTTGGTCCAGGTTTCGAAATCGGCTCCCTTAACGATGACTTGGCCACAGACGAAGCGAAAGCCTTCATGGGCGGTGCGTATATGAGCTCTGAGGTTGGATTTTTTAGTGAATTTTTTACCACAACCCGGGTGGGTGCAGGCATGAATCTTGCGGTCCATGACAGTTTTGCCGGAATGATGCATGTCGACATGCTGGTCGAGTTCCCATTTTGACGTGGACTTGAAGTCGCAGAAGAGGCAGTTTTGATGTTCTTTTTTCAGATGAGCTTGGAGGAGCAGTTCCGTCGTGAAGCCCACGCGCAGTTGCGAAACTTCTGGTGCTTGTTGTTGTTGCTGTAGCGCACACTCGCCGCACCAGAATTTGAGCTCGCCGTGAATCTTGTCTCGATGTCTCTTGAGCGCTGGCTTGGAATCAAACGACTCGGTGCAGTCTTGCTCGGGGCAGGCGAATGCTCGAACGTGCAGGTGCTCCTTGCGGATATGCTTTGTAAGGGTTTCTCTTTTCCTGAAGCTCTGGCCGCAGTTGTGGCAGCGAAAGCGATCTGCACCTTCGTGGACGGCTTGATGTCGTTTCAGTCGGGTGCCTGTCACAAACCTTTTCCCGCAGCCTTGGACTTGGCAGACATATTTTCGCTCGTTGGTGTGTGCGGCTTTGATGTGCTGTTTCAGGTGTTTGTCTTCAATGTAATCCTTTTCACACTCGTCGTATGGGCATTTGAATGGCCTTGAATTGGTGTGTGAATTGAGATGGTCTCGTAGTCGAGCTGGGCGATTAAACGTCTTGGGGCAGCCGGGCCATGTGCAGGCCAAGGTTTTTAGATCTGATGGAAATTTGGCTCGGGGCGTGGTGGCCGCAGTGACAGGGGAGTCGGCATCTGCTGTCGAGCTCGGTGTTTGTGCTGTGGTGAAGTCATCGTCCCTGTCGTCGTCGTCGTCGTCTTGATATTGTTGTGGACTGTGTCAGTAATGTTGGTCTTTCTCGTTGTGTGGAGGTCTACCCAGGGCGTTTTTCTGGTGATTTAGTAAACTGACATTGTGACATTGCAGCATCATACTCGGTGTGAAGCTTCTTGAGAGGCGATGCCCCAGGGGCTTCGTCAACGGCAACTCGTTTACTCATGTTTGCCGCAGTTTTTGTCCTAGACAGGTTCTCACATCAGAGAGCTTGACATGATCCGTATCGTGATTGAATTTTGGTCAATTTTTGGAAAGGCGACGGCAGAAACAAGATCTAGTCCAGGGCGGTGAAGAGAAATTTTTCGGTTTGGTGACGACCGAGGAGCCTTAAAGCTGGGAACTAAGCAGGCAGGACCCGCCCGTGTCGGCTGTTGTGCCTGCCTGCCTGCCCAGGGTCAAAATTCAAAACGTCTGGTTGGTTGGTGGCTGCGCAGCGGGAGGTCGGGGAAGCCACGGCAAAACCTGGCCAGGAAAAGGGTCTTTTTCGAGAAGCTGGAATTTTCAGTCGCGCGTCCAACCGCTCATCAGTGATCACCGCCGCGATCTAGCGACAAAGTCTAATACCCTCTGTCTGCTGCGCATCTCATCCAACCTCTTGCTGTTCTTTTCAGGATGTCAGACTTTGGCGATGACGACGTTGGCGTTGGCGGGTGAGTTCGGTCTGGCGCAATTCTCCAACAAAGCGACAAATCGAGCTAATTGAGCACGCGCAGCGACGAGCCCATGCTTGAGGACGAGGACGTCACAGAGTTCTACGAGGGCGAACTCGAGGAAGATGGCGATCGCGTTGAGAACGGCGATGATGCAGACAACGTGGTTGTATCTGGCGATCCCTCTGCGGCTGCCAATGCCCTGAAGAGTGGTGAAAAGTCGATCAAGGACAAGAAGATTCCCGAGAACGAACGATCAACTACGCCGTATATGACCAAATATGAACGAGCGCGTATTCTAGGGACACGAGCCCTGCAGATCAGGTACGATGGCCTGCTCCGGAAGGGGTTTCATTTTTTTTTTCTTGCGTTCTTTCCCTTTTTGTATGGAAAATTTGCTGACCCGCGAGGATAGCATGAACGCGCCCGTACTGGTAGATCTCGAAGGCGAGACGGATCCACTCCAAATCGCAATCAAGGAACTTCGTGAGAAGAAGATCCCCCTGATCGTGCGACGATATCTTCCAGATGGCTAGTAAGTGGTCAATTTGGCGCATGCGTTGCGTGCGATAATGCAGAGTACGTGCGTCTAACATCTTATAGCTACGAGGACTGGACATGCGAGGAGCTGCTGCAATGATTGGCAAAGAGTGGGAAAATATTGGTCTTGAAGCTCTTCCGCTGGCACTAAGACAAGTCCCTCGCGCAGACGAGTGGCGGCGCCGTGTCACAACACATCGCGGTAGAAGCCACAGTATTATGGTTTTCATATGTGCGGTTGAGCTCCTTGATCGTCTTTCATGATTCATAAGCGTGGCGTTTTGAAATTAGGTCAAAATTCGTTGGGCATGGCATACACAGGATTATAGAGAAAAGGAGCAACAAAGAAAGTAGGCGGGTATTATGCCTTTCCAAGGTGCGCTAGGAACTTTCTTTCCTAATAGTTGCGGAGCCGTTACGCAAACGTAGGATCTTATTCTCTACTGCGGCAGACGGATTTTGAGGCCGGAATGAGGGCTTGACACAAGCAGTTTACTTGACTCGAGCTGGAAGGGTCTTGTCGCGCAGTGCGCACCGAGGAAGTGCTGTCTGTTTTAGTAGAAAAGGGGTCACCGGACCGCGATCCGTATCATCTGCCGAAAATAAAAGATATTCTATCTGCGATTCAGACTCTTTTGAAGGTTTGAGGTGCCTGATGATGCTTGACCCGAAAGCATGTCAGAGCGTGCAAGTCCTATTGAAGTGCTACCCATGTACCAGCTGGAGAGCCTTTAAGGAGAAGATTATGGACCCGAAAGCTGATGTGTCTTGGGCAGCGAGCCATATGGCAGCTACCTCCTCTTTGGTCCGTAATTCGCGGCCCCCAAAGGCCATTACAGATGGCATTGGTCACACCGATGACCACATACATGACAGTTGTTGGCGTATCATCTCTTATACCATGATCACCAACGTCAAGTAGCAATAACCTTTTACAGGCTACTGTCCGGAACCCGCACCAAACTTTGACCGTTGTGACTAAGAGGCTTCCAGGAGTACCTCGCCATGGTCATGCGACTGGTCTTGCCGTTTCAAAACAAACTTCCGCCGGATCCGGTGTGGCAACAGCAATCTCGAGTCTATAGGGCCCCCCTGGCCGCGAGGAAGCCCGAAGCGTTGAAAATAAAAGCAAGCCACTCTTCAACGATATGATTCGTGCTCTACATTGCTTCGTGGATCAATCGAAAACTTGTGCACAGGAATGAGCTATTTCAGATGCTCGGAATTGCCTGAGCATACTGTAGGATATATCGTTGCTGCCTCTCATTTTGTGACCCGGATTTCCCCTGAAGTCTCGCAATTGCTCACTACTTTCATGCGCCAATAGCCTTGGGCCGTTTCGTCTTCTTAACTTGTTCATCGCTGTCATCGCCCGGTCCCGAATCTCTCTCGGCGGCCACGGTCAACGAACATGCTCCGTACATGGTGTCCACATGTACATGTGTACATACATATGTATGCGAGGCCGCCGCCCGTGTTTGTGCAGGGCCATCATAGTCGCCCCGATGACCGCATCTCCAAGACAAGCAAAACCATCCCTCCGGATCGCTGCCACCGAGTACACACTGCGCGTTCGATCCATGGCCCCGAGTCAAAACGGCTTTGGAAGCGCAAAGAACGACATGGAGATGCGATGGTTTTGACTTTGCGCGGGGTACTAGTGGACCGTGAGATGGAGCAAAAGAAGAAAGCTGCGTCCTTTGTCTTGCAACTCGCCGACACCTTCAAACTCCGCCTCTTTTTTCCCGGCGACTTGTACACTAGCGTCATGCACGTCACATTGTACTTTTCAAAAGTATAATATAAGCTCTCTGGTTATTTGACGAGAGGCTTAAGGTTATTCCTTGCTGCGATAGAGGCTTTTGAACACTCCCGAACAAAAGAAAGTAGCGGACATTGCAGACAGTGCGGCTGACGCCCGCTTGTACGACCTCGTCGGGCGAAAACTGGGCAAAACGAGTATATCCGCTGGAGACGTCGTCGATGGATCGAGGGTGCAGGGCGCCGCAGACAGACTCGTTCACAATGTCAGCTTACCTGCAGCTTGAATGTAAGCCCTGAAAAGCGAGCACCATGATGTTTCGTGAAGAGTCTACAGCTCAATCGAGGGAGTCGGAGTCGAACTCAGCTGAGCTTTTGTGAACAGCAGAGCAGCAATGTGGGAGGATATGACGTCATGGTGAGCAGCCGCGACAGCTGGCAGCCCAATTGACTTAAACACGGACCAGCCGGCATAGCTGCCAAGCAGTCCTTCAATCTTGTTTCAAGTTTAGCCATGTGGGGTGGCACCGACTACCGAAGAGGGGCATGTATCTACCGTAGGTTTCTAGGTACTACATGAAGTGTTGGGTAGGTTAGGTACCTACCTACTAGGTACCTAGGTAGGTACCTTGAGAGAGCTGATGACGATTTACGTCGCGCGTGACGCAGCGAACACGGCTGGTCAAGTCCAAAGTGCAACTCCGTAGTTGAACATGGAGGCAGGTACCCAGGATCTTCGAAGTAGCGGGCCCGACATACACCTCGACGGACGTCCTTGTACCACACGTCCGCGAAGAGAGGGGGACAAGGGTGATGACAACTTGAGGCTGGGCAGGAGGCAAATGAGTCCACGACATGCAGTTAGACCAGCCCCAGCTCCCTGGCCCGCATAGAGGGACTCGTGGAGCAAAACATCAGGACCGGCAGTGGGCACACGATTGAGTTAGATTGCAGTTAGATTGCGATTGACCGGACCAAAACGTGACGTTGCGGACCGGGCACTTGACGTTGTCGGACTGAATCAATCCATCCATTTGCTCCGGGGGTCGGTCAGTTTGGTCGGTTGCGTCAATTATACTTAAGCACTGACCGTCCTCCCTGCCAGCTGAGCAGATTTTGCAAGCCAGCTGTTCTTGCTCTCGACTGTCGACTCTCGAGTCTCAACCACATGCACCCATCGTAGCCACAATCAGACTTTATGTGTATCCCGCATCCATCCCCAATCATAACCTACCAGACCCGCTGGAACGTTGGACGACATACGACATGAAGCTCTCAGTCTCATCCATTGCTGCCCTAGCCTCCGTGGCGGCTGTGGTAACCGCATCTCCCGTCGAGAAGCGCCAAGTCGGTGGCGTAAGTGTGCGGCTGTGACCTGCGGGAACTTGACTTGCAACGTTTTACATTTTCCACATGCATCTTCCCTTGCTACGGCATGTCGTCATTTACGATAATAACTCCAGAAAGATGCCGAAAAAAGAAATTCACTCTTCTCACACTTTTCCATGCACAAATAGGTTCTCCTCTGCACAGGCACCAACGCAACAGGCACTTGCAAATACCAAGTCTACCCTTTGAATCAATGCCAGCAACTCGAACCGCCCTTCTACCAAAACACAAGCACCTTTGCCGTCGACGGCGAAGGCTTCGAGTGCACCCCCCGTCTCGTCAACTGCGGTGGCATCTGCATGAGCCCCACGGGGTGCACTTTTGGTGCCGTCGACTTCAACTACCAGCACAAGTGGGATCTGGGCGCCATCGGCTGGAACACGTACATTACGAGCTTTGATTGTCATTTGAAGAGGGGGACATGATGGCGAGCGGGGAAGAAGAAGAAGAATGAAAACCCCAAAACAAAAAAAAAAAATATAAAAAAAATGGCCCAATTTGGACTTGTACATGCTTGCTTGACCAGGGTGCGGACAGTGGGACACTGGAAACATGAAAGGCGGCGATATCTCGGCGTTGCGGATTAATGGATCACCGATGGATGGGACGCTGATGAATGAATTGTTGATGAATTGATGGAAGGATCGACGGCGGGCGCTTGGGATTTATTTGGATGAACATGGCTGTGTTCTTGTTGCAAATGAGGGAAAAGTGGTGTTAAGCTGGCAAGTGTGGCATCGGTTGCAGGGGAGCTCACGACGCACATGATTCCAAGGTACAGTCTAGTGGTAAAAGTAATGATACGAATGCATACTTTAGTAAGTAGCTTAATACTATAAGTCGTCGAAGATGCAGCTCCAACAGACATGATACATGCAATCATAATGCCAATTGATGTCACCCACGTGGTGGGGCAGCCCTAACACCCCTCCGCCGCCGAGCTCACGAGTCCATGACATGACATGTCACTCCGCTCCCGACTTTCCGTCGCTGTGTTGGTCTTGTCGTCCTACATCCCATGTCGGGCGCAACGAGTTCACACACTCACGCAACCAACACAAAACCAAAACCTTGTCCACAAACAGAATCATTCAACATTACACAAGAAACACCAAATTAACTACCACGAAGCACATCTCGACGCAAAAAAAGGAAACACGCCCCATCCCTCCAACAACCATCACACCACCACAACCACCCATCATGGCCTTCGCTACCAACGCAACCATAACCTCCTTTGGCGGCAAATTCCACAAACTCACACACGACTCCTCCTCGACAAAAACCCCCATGAACCTCACCCTCTTCATCCCCGGCACCGCCTCCGCCTCCACCCCCGCCCCCGTCCTCATCTTCCTCTCCGGCCTCACCTGCAGCCCCGACAACTGCGTCGAAAAGGGCTTCCTCCACGCCCACGCCTCTCGTCTGGGCCTCGCCGTCCTCTACCCGGACACCTCCCCGCGGGGCACCAACCACCCCGGCGAGCACGACGACTGGGACTTTGGCAGCGCAGCGAGCTTCTACCTCGACGCCACGGAGTCGCCCTGGCGGGAAAACTACAACATGGAGAGCTACCTCACGCGGGAGCTGCCCTCGGTGCTATTCCCGGCCTTTGAACAGCTCGATGGCCAGCGCGTGTCCATCATGGGCCACTCCATGGGCGGGCACGGCGCCTTGACACTCTTTCTCAAGAACCCCGGCATGTACAAGAGCGTGAGCGCCCTGGCGCCCATTTGTAATCCCTCGGAGTGTGCGTGGGGCCAAAAGGCCTTTTCGGGGTATCTGGGCGGGGATGAGAAGAGGGAGTCGTGGAAGAAGCATGATGCGACAGAGTTGATCAAGTCGTGGAAGGGGCGTCTGGATTGTTTGATTGATGTGGTATGTTTTTGTTCTTTCTTTCTTTCTTTCTTTCTTTCCTCTTCTCTCTTTTTTTTTTCATAACTCCTTGTGCTTTTACTCGCATACATCTCAAAAGGAAAACCTCGGCGGTCTATACACACACAAATGATGCCAATACATTTGCTAATCAGACTATAAACACAGGGCACCGGCGATAACTTCTACAAAAACGGCCAGTTACTGCCCGAGAATTTCGCCAAAGCCGCCAAAGAGGCGGGCGTGGACGGACCAGTCATTCGGTATCAAGACGTGAGTCCCCCTGTTCTTCCTCTTCCCCGTCCCCTTTCCCTCCGCCCCATCTCATCTCACCTCCTTCTTCTTCTGCTTCTTGTTCGCTTTTTTTTTAAAACACAGTTCTCCACTTGTAAACTACAAACTTTTGTTTTTGTCCTCTCCTTTTTTTCACATCCTCAGAAGCCCCCACAAGCTGCTGACTATATCTTGCTCGCGCCAGGGCTACGACCACTCCTACTTTTTCATCTCAACGTTCGGTGAAGACCATGTTAGGTTTGCGGCCAAGGCGCTGGGGCTGTTGTAATAGTGTATTTAGGGGTTGGGTTGGGTTGGGTTCTGACATGAAAATAGAAATCTGTGGAGGAAATGTTGGACGAATATACGAATTACATGAATGTACAACAGAGGTCGCGAAGTGAACTCTCGGGATTGGACCCTCGTAGTACTGCATCATGAACCACGAGCAGCTAAACAGGTGTGTATGCTTAATATATGCTCGTAATAGAAAAACTTACCACAACAGAATGGATTCTAATTATTATTATTATTATTAATTTTTTTTAAAAAAAAAAAACAATCTGCGTTATAATTCCTCCTGCCCACATGACCACACGTGTCAAACTGCCGACCAAGCCGCTCACTCCTTCCGCTATAAACGTAAACGCGCATTAAAACGTAAATGTACTTAACGTTTTACATGGCAAACCGTCCCGAAAACCAAAAACAGACCCCCTTTCCCACTTTCCCGCTCTTCCACCCCCGTCCTTGCCAGCAACGAACACCACCCCCCCGAACGAGGAAGTGATAAAATAATGATGATAATGATAATGATAATAATAATAATAATAATAATAATAGTAGTAGTAGTAGTAGTAGCAATAAGCCTCCGAAAAAAGAACACTTTGCCGACCCCAGCCCCAGCCCCTGCCCCATGACCCCTATCCCACACTGTACCCCGTACTCGTAGACCTCTTGAATTTACCCATTCCATGTTCAGACAACCCCCGATCCCTTACTCCCATGCGTAATAATGACTCTGCCAACGAGAATGCTTGAACAAGAAGCGCGTTTTTGAGGACCCATGAATTTTTTTTTTTTTAAGAAAGAACGCCGCCCCAGGTAATGGTGATATGACGCCAAGAAATGGGATAACAGTAAAAAACAGAGATAATCCCGAAAGAAGTTGGAAGACGAATATATAAAAAGGATTAAGAGAAGAAAGCAAAAAAAAAAAAAAAGAATAAAGAAAAAAAAAACAAAAAAAAAAAAAATGTTTGTCGCGGCAACACATTTGATGTAATGCCACACTCTTATTTCAGCCGCTGGTTCGCTCGAAGCTGGGACTCAAACCATCCTTTTCCAACTTTGCCCTCATTTCGGCCTCGATTTCGCGGCGGATACGTTCGTAGGCCAGCTTCTCAAACCGGCTAAGCCCCTTCCACCAATGCTGGCCTGCTTCATGCTCCGCAACCCTGGTCAATAGCTCGCTCGTCTTGAGTCGCACTTCGCGATCCTGATGGAACAGACCAAGGGCAAGGTAGAATAGCCCTGCATGGGACTCGGGCGCCACGTTCAACAGCAGACAAATCTCGTCGTACGAGTGGATGAATTTGGACAGCGTGAGATAGATGTCTTTGCTCTGCGTGGGAGATAGACGTTGCATCCGTAAACGGTCATGCATGTGTGCCAGGTCGAGTCCCTTGAGTGGCCGAGCAATGTACACTTGTGCCAAATCCTGCAGCAAAGTTGTTAGCCAACAAGAACAACAACAAGTTTTGGCATCCACCATCCACCATTCACCATCCACAGCTCACACTCACCTGTATGTAGCTGTAGTAGCTTCGTGTGTTTCGCCAACCCTCTATTCTCGTCACATTTCCGGCCAGTTCCTTATTCTTTGCCGCGTCGTCGGACCAGACATATCCATGGCCGCTAGCTCCAGGAAGCATCTTCCCTTCGTCCTCACCTCCAACATACAGCGCACTTGCGCCATACACACTCTCTTCAAACTGGGCCGAAATGCGTGTGAACTTCATGATCCAATCCCTCCACTTGGCCCTAATGACTCTTTCTCCGTGCCGTATCGCGATGCTCTTGAGAATGTCTGCCATGAATGCTCCGTCACCGGTCAGGTCTTGCGTATTGTTGGTAGTGCCACTGGCGATGCTGGCTAACGTTGGATTCTGCTGCTGGAAATAAAGAAGCCCCTCTGTGACGGGTGCAGGCTCAATTTTGCTGCTAATCTTGATGCGACCACTGGGTAGATCGCACAGAATGTCCCACCACTCCGGATGGTTCTCAAACGTAGGATTCGTAACGCCAGCAATGAAGCCGGGAACATTGAGCAAGTCGTCGATTTTGGTCAGATCGGTGTAGGGAAAAGCGTGTCGAGTAAATCCTCGCAAAAGGCCGCCGGACGCCAGTGCGCAGGCCGCAAGGACCGCTTCCGCGACCTCGCCCGATGGCATGTTATGGCCCAAGAATATCACCCGCTTTTGCGTCAGCAGACCATTGACAAGAACAATAACGGGGTGCGTATGAATTCCATTCGTCGTCAGGTGTGGATGCAAAGCGAATGGGTGCGGCGACTTGGCATGCGTATCTGAAAAGTTCTGGATGAGTTTGATCAAGGAAAAGTCGCCCACCGTTTCAGGCATAACTGCCGTGGGCACCTTGACGGGAATCGGAATTCCCTTATACATGACCTTACTTTCAAACTCGTGCGTGTCTCTAGGGACCGAATAAAGTGATTGACTGCCGCCCTCGATATGCGCCTTGGTTCCAGCTCGTGATATACCCGAGGGCTTCCTTTCCGTCCTTGCGTCCTCTGGGGGACTTCCGTCTGTCGTTTCGCCTTCTGCTTTATCTTGTGCTATTCTCTTTTGTATCATCTGCTCAAATTTTTCCACGAACAAGTCTCTGTTGTCGCTGGCTAACAAGAGGTGTCTTTCGAAAATGCTCAGTCGCGGCATCAGAGAGAGGTCCATGGCGTTGACAGCATCATACAGCATGGATAGGGTCTCGGGTACTGGTGATTTGAAGTACTCTTCTAATGCGAGGAGTAAAAGAGGCTATCAATCGAAACGTTCAGAGAAAAAAGGAAGAATACCAAGTCAGTACGTGCAATGTGCTTGATATATCCAACACAGGAAGACAACACTCACCTTGTAAATGTGCAGAAAAGGGTGTCTGGTGCAAATTGCCATGGCTTTCACAATGGCACCTCGCTTGACTGACTTGTCATGTTTGGTATTTACAAGGTTCAGGACATGGATTAGCGGTGGCCCCTCGCCACCTTCAGGCTCGCTATCGGTAGATTCGGCATCGTCATCATCAAAAGCGTCTTCCTCGCCCTGATCAGGATTCTCGTCGCCTTCGTCTTCGTCGTCGTCGTCCTCCTCCTCAGTAATGATTCCATTGGCCCTATTTTGCCTTCTCCGGCGTGTTCTCCGCCTCTTCTCCCTCGCATGCTTGTCAGCATCCTCATCCTCCTGGCTTGTGTCTTTATGCAAGAAAAAGATGGTCCAATCCTGGTTACGTGCGTGGGCTTGATCAGGAAGCATCAGTTCTGCAAGCATATTTTCGTCACCAGTTATAGCCACCGGATATTGATGCTCCATTACCGGCCCTCGGTCGATATCGAACGAGGCCACGAGTATATACTCGACATGGTTCTCTCCCGAGCCACGAGGATACTGCGATTTGAGCCTCCTTGAGGACCGTGCATCGGCATTGGGACGCCTAGGGGCAGAAAAGGACGAATGCTGGGAGGACGGTGCTGATGAGACTGTCTTGGACTTGGAGCTGTGGTCAGAAGTTCGATCGGAATCGGTTACGAGAGGCTGAGGCGACCTGGCTCGTCGCGAGCTGTGGGACATTTGGGAAGGAGATCGTGATGATGGAAACGAGGAGAGAGAAGCTCGTCGATTCAGCAGAGAACCGTTTGACTGATTGCTCATGCCAGCCTGCCGCGTCATGTACGGAAGGGCGGTGGCCATTGTAGAGGGCTGAGTCGATGTGCGCGCGTGGCGAAAAGACTCAATTGACAATGTCAAGAGTTGGAGGCCACCCTTGCTCTCCCTTGCTTCGAGGTACAGGACAAGCGGTAAGACGCCGCTACGCAGACTGTGATTTTGTTCTCTATCATGCAGACAAGACGGTGATGGTGATCTATGGTTGTTGAAATTGGTGTACTTGAACTGGTCGGTCAGCACGAGGCCTTTTTGTACCGGCTCTCGTCCGTTCGCCGGAGTACGCGGCTGTGAGAAGGGGTGAGATAGACGTAGATGGAAATTCACTGAAGCCGCGGTCGATCAAGAGGCTGGCCTACAGCGAGGCACTTTTTTCAGAGACGATGGCGCAACAGGGACAAGGTGGTTTGCCATGTGTTTTGTTTGTTCGGCAGGAGGTCCGTGAACTTGACGCCACAGGGACGAGAATCACAAGATGGTTCCCAAGTTGCGACAGCAGCGAATGCAGGACACCGGCCGGGGGTCGAGACATGAACTGATAACAGGTTGCGAACGAGGGGTTAATTCAAGACATGGTCCGAGGGAGCAGCAGCCGCCTTTCTCGCATTGTGCCAGAGACCAGAGACACCATGCCAACACCAACCAGACACTACACTACACTACACGACAGCCTACACGCTACACCAGAGAGCTCCTGAAATTGAGGCCCTGGCCAAGCTAGTCCAAGTCAGGCTAGCCGGGGGCAAGGGTCGAGGGGCGGGGCACGTCTCTGTCGAATGGGACGGCTGCATGCACGGCAGCCGCGCGTGGCCCGCGCTGCATGACCCGTGAGTCCTTGGCTCCCTGACTCCCCGACTTCCCGACTCCCTGAGGACCTGCGTACCTGAGTAGGTACCCGAGTGCCCGAGTGTACCTGAGTTCTCGAGTAAGTACCAAGTACCTTCCTGAGTGCCGGCATGACGAAAATGCCAGCCAAGCAACTCTAGCGGCTGCCATCATTGATTGCAGCAAAGCAAACCCTCAGATGGGACCTTGCTTGCATTACATCCATTACATCCGCTCGACTCAGGCTGCCAAGTAAAGACTCGACGGGACCCCTCTTTTTTTTTCTCTGTCCGTAAAGATCCAGCGACCGACTCGCTCGAACGTGACCACTGACGAGGGTCCCGACCAATTTCACTGTTTCTTAATCTGCTTTGCCGCGCATAACTGTTTCATCTGACTGGTGGCTGCTAGCCCGCTCTGCATGCCTGCCAATATTTGTTCGTGGCTACTTTATGGAGCTACTCATGAAGCTGTAGCTAGTAAGTACCTACTAGGTACTTACCTGCTTAACGCTCATAACAAAATACCCAAGGTCTTAGTAGGGGACCAAGGTGGCTTGCTCGTGTGGCTGGCGACTGCCAGCCTCGCCAGCGCCACATGCGCAGCGCCACAGTACCCCACACCCCTTGGGTTGCGTCGTGGACTCGTTGTCCAGTTGATTGTTTACGTTGTGCTCAGTGACCAAATTTCTCTTTTCTGCTTGGCAACTGATTCAATTTTCTGCATCACCAAAACTGGCTGCACTGGCCACAAGACAGCAGCCAGCAACAAGGGGACTACACGGTGCTTGAGCCGCTTTGCAGTAGTGTAATATCGAATTCTATTCACATTTCGTCATTCACGAGGATTACAAGAAACCACGCCAACGGAAACTCCACACAACTACCAGGTTCCTCGGCCAACCGCCAATATCCTTCACTGTGCCTAATAAACGTCAAAGCAAGAATGGTAAGAGCTAGAGACCAGCCCGTTAAGAAGCAAGACGAATGCCTTTCTAACATCAGCCCTTTCAAGTCTGCGGCAGCCTCTTATAAACGCTCTCCTTTAGGCTACGGGTCGCCTCCAACTCGCAGCTCGCCATTTCGCCGCCCGGAGTCACCCGCCTCTCCCTCACCTTTGCGACACACGACGCCAACCACTTCCCCAACCAAAGGCGCTTCAGGTCTAGGGGCATCAAGATTCGCGCAGGCGGGTTCGGGCATACTGAGTTCTGCAAACACTGATCCGATACCATACCCACTATCGTCGGACCCCGTCATGACCTCAGCGCAAAGGTTCTCTCGGCAGTCACGAGGAGATACAGCACAAGCTTTGTCGAGCGGTAACGCATTATCACAGCTACAGCCCGCCCAAGTCAGGACATTGCGGGACGGATTCCAAATCCTCGACCGTGACTGCGATGGTGTTGTAAATCGGGAAGATGTTGCTGATATGTTAAGCCAATTAGGTATGGCATCTCATCTTAAGGAGGGACAGAAAACAAAGACAAATAAAATTGACTCCAACTGACTTTATTTTTTTTTCTCCCCTCGCCAAGGACTTCCTAATGGGGCCAGCGATGTGTCACAATTCTTTCCTCCCTCGAAACCGCAAACTATCGCCCTCGCCGCTTTTCTGAACTCGCTGGCCGAAACGCTCTGCGAAATGTCACCAAGCGCCGAGTTGTTATCTGCCTTTTCAGCTTTTGATACCGACGACAGTGGTCAGGTCGACTGGGCCGAGCTGAGAGATGCTTTGCTAAATACTGCTCCAGAAGCTGGTGAAAAGCCACTGACAGCAACAGAAGTTGATCGGGTCGTCAATGGGTTTACAGGCAGGCGAGCCTTCAATCGTAACATCAACTCTCAGCTTGGCGCGAAGAAAGGGGAAGTTTTCAAGTACAATGAGTTTGTTGCTTCTATTGTGGGTTCCAATGGAGCGACCGAAGGATCCTCAAATAACAACTCGGAGTAATAATATTGCAAGAGGAGAGTTTGTAAGACAGGAGACGGGGCATTTGGTTTTTTTTTCACTTTATGCGAATAGGGCAGGGCGTACATCACGGTTTGGGCGTTAGGAGAGATTTGAGCTTTTCTCGTTATTATGAACATGTACTATGATATCAGAAATGAGCGCACTTCATTCAAACAGTAGCTGCTTGCAGATGACGACAATTTTTCGTGGCGGACACGTGTGGTGCGTATACGGATAAAGCCTGAAACATGATGAATGATGGTCGATGGACCGGCTGGCAGAGGTCCAGGCTGTTGCTACAAGATGGACGCAACATCCTCTGCTTGAGGCAATGCGAGGCAATGCAGGGCAATGCAATGCATGTAAGCTTGACGCGTGGCTCGACATGTGAGTCCCCGCCGATGTCCTCGTCTTGGTCATGGTCACAAGCAGTCGAGCCGGACGCTTGACCGTACTTGGCAGAGTCACGCCTGATCCAAAAAAAAAAAAAAAAAAAAAAAAAGCCCGATTTAGCATTTTTCTAAAGAGTGACCATGTTGGCTGATCGGCGCATTGCTGCGGCCAGCGTCGAGGAGTGGCTCTCCAACAGCTATTTTTGATCTTTGATAGAACCCCTTGACAAAGCCCCTTTCAAAAGGATGTTTTCAGTGCGATGAAAAAAAAAGACAGCCGACCAGAGCAGGCTTTGCATTGGCGGTGGTGTTACTGTCTGTTGTGTGGCCCCTCACGACTTCCCCGCCCCCTTGATATCCTCGATAGCCTCGATATCGGACAACTTGGAGGGGGTGCAAATTCGGGGACCCACTGAATCTTCTAGAAATCTTTCGCGTTAAATGCAAAACCCCTTTAAGCAAATTCCATCATGACCATCCGCACACCCCCTTGCCCTTGTTAGCCGCACGCATGCACAAGTTGAGGCCCCAACGCCAAGGGGCCGCTGCGTTTCCACACTTCACGTCACATCTCGATGATAGGACAGTTAGTGCTTGCTTGGGTTGCTGTGCCTGCCCGCTGCACCTAGAGTGGTTGCTCATACAACAATGCGGGTGATGAGGATCACTGACTGGCTGCAGCGAGGGCATGCCTTTCTTCTTGATTGGCGACAAGAAAGAGAAAGGCTGGGCTGGGAGGTTTGGAGGAGCAAAGAGAAATACATACATATGTACATATGTACATATGTAGATGGCTCGTTTGTCCTTGATAATGCTGTCCGTGCAAGACAAAACTCCAGTTGTCTGAATATCAAGTAGACGGAAACGATGAGGACAGGGAAATTGTCGATGTTTATCGCTTTAGGACACCCCGCCATGTCGTGTCCTACGGGGCTGGGGTTTATGCCCCTGACATGCGTTCATGATGTTCATATTTTTGTTTACAATCCGAGTCTGTGGGGGGCGGAGGCGAATGACAGACAGCAAGACAGACAAGACAGGACAGGCAAGGCAGCAAGCGAGGTGCATCATCCTGGAAGGTTGCCCATGCTGTGTCCGCCTTTGTCCGCCTCTATCCGTCCCCAGGTCGCGAGTCACAGTGAGGGCCTGCTCAGGCTCGTTTTCATCAAGCCAAACGCTGATCACGGCCATCCCATCATGGTTTCCATCACTCCGTGAAAAAAGAGCTCCTGCCTCACGGGACCGCTTTGTCAATTGACGGGGCCGCTCCTGCCTCAAAGACCTGCCTGCTGCCTGCTGTCTGTATGCCTCACAGGGTGACAGTTTTCAGTTGCGACCCAGTTGAGCGTCGCCAGGCCTGACCAGGTCAGACCAGGCCAGGCCAGTCATTTTCTGCAGGTGCAGCTGATAAATCGCGGGCTGGGACCAGCCAGGTTCCTGTCTGTTGCTGCACGCTTTTGGTTTCAATGGTCCTTTGTTGAATACTGGCTGCTTCCCGACTTGCCTGCTTGGCCAGAAACCTCTTTCTCTTCTTCTTCTTCTTCTTCCTCTCCTTCTTCCTCTCCTTCTCCCTCCTCTCTCTTCTTTCCACTGCAGCCCGTCTCGGAGTGCCAAGCCGACATCTGCGTCTGGTCTTTTGAAGAATATTGGTAGTTGGGCGGTGGCGCCGACCTCTGCCACGGCAATATTTGCTCACTCGCTCACGACTTTGTCTGCTTGCAAAACTTGCTCTAGCATACAAAAAAAGCAGCTGCTGTTTTTTTTTTTTTGCTTGGGAACGGTCCATACGCCATTACCCAGAGCCCTTTTTTCTAGTCGCCCCACCCCCCCCCCCCCCC
>SRPT01000425.1:0-26499 GCA_018360205.1 Claviceps digitariae | reverse complement strand
TGGTGGGGGGGGGGGGGGGGCAGTGGTACAGAAATGATTTAGAGAAACGGCACAAGTTTTACTTCCGGCTGAGAATAATAGAAAAAAAAAAGGGAATATGGGGACGAAGGAGAGAATGGACAAAAGCACCACTTACAGCCGTCCCCGCGGCAAAGGATTCGAGAATCCGCCCCTGGGCATCCGCCTCCACCAGCTCATCAATCGTGTACTTGCGCTCCGTTATCTCCACCTCCTCCTCGCCGGCCAGCCGCTCGCGCATCACATCCAGACAGCTCCGGCGGGTGACGCCATCGAGAATGATCTTGTCGTCCAGAGGCGCCGTGATGACCTCCTTCTTCCCGTCGCCAGGGCGCTTCCAAACGACGAAGAAGTTGGAGGCGCCTGCCTCGGTGCACTCGCCCTGCTGGCCGTACAGCCACAGGATCTGGTGGAAGCCTCTCCGGCGGGCATCCTGGGTGGCCATGAGGGATGGGCCGTAGTTGGCGCCCACCTTGGCGTAGCCGAAGCCGCCGACCCAGGCGCGGACCATGTCATCGGGGGAGGTGTGCAGGCGCATGCCGCCGGGGGGAGAGTCCATTCGCGGCATGAAGGTGACGATGATGTAGAGCATGGCCTCCTTGGGGGCCTGGACTCCGAGCTGGGACTGTGTGCCGATGAGGGTCGGGCGGATGTAGAGGAAGGAGCCGGGCCGTTGGGGGGGGAGCCAGCGGGGGCCGTCCACGGACAGCAGCGCCAGCATGAGCTTCTGCAGCTCGGGGGGGTCGAAGAGCGGGAGCGAGATGCGCGCGGCGGACATGCGCATGCGGGCGCAGTTGCGGTCGGGACGGAAGACGCGCAGGCGGCCGTCGTGGCCGCGGAAGACCTTGAGGCCCTCGAAGCACTCGGTCGCGTAGTGCAGACACGAGGCCGTGGGCATGAGCGACAGCGGCCCGTACGGCTTCAGCTTGGGACTGGCCCAGCCTGTCGACGCCCGCCAGGTGGCCGTGATCATGTGGTCCGTTGCGATGGTCTCGTCGCCGGCGTTGGCCACGGCCTCGTCGGGCACCTCCCGCGGCTTGTTCGTGAGCATGTAGCTGAGCTTGGAGGCATCGAGGGAGGCTACCGTCGTTGTTGCCGCTTCTTTGCACTCAATGGCCGCCGCGGTTAGGTTGACGTCCTGCTGGGGGACGGCCGAGGGAGCCATGCTGGACGATGTAGTTGTGTTGCGTTGTGGATGGGGTTGTGCTTGTGATGGATGTATGTATAGACACATTTGGGACAAGACGACGACGACGGTAATTCGTGAAATGGCTCAGAAACCGAAGCGAAAGGGGGCGGGAGGAAAAAAAAAGAACAAGCACCAAAAGAAGGCGTCGATTCGGCTGTACTTAAAGAGTCATCAGCCAGTCATGTCCCCATTGTCTACCAATCGGCCTCCCTCCCCAAGAGAAACACTCACCCGCACAGGACAATGCGTATTATTCCCAACCCACGTGGTTATTCACGAAACTCAACCCTACTTACCAGTCAAACGTATGAGAAATCCAAGAGAGTTCAGCACAGCAAAAACACAACCATCAGCGGAACGAAGCAAAGAGAGAAAGAAACCCCAACCCGTATTAGTACCGACATGCCCATTGCAACCCCCTCCGCTCCCCACACACACAGAGAGATAGAGAGAGAAACGTAAAAAAAAAGCCCCAATTCCAAAGCCCAGCCGAGGCCGCTCGGATGCCAATTCGCGCGCCCAGGGCGTCTCGCAGCCGGCTATCCAAGGCCAAACTCGCGAGGGCATAATTCTCCCCCTATTGTTTATCAATTTCTTCTTACACACACCCCCCCAACGCGCCAAAACGAACCGCAGGGAGCCCAACCCGGAAAGACAAGGCGTCTGCGGGCTCCTCCGATTCGCTTGCCTTGGCTGCAGCATGGCATTTATCAACAGATGATAATGCCGGAAATGACGTGCCCCCGCGTTGCTTCAGGACCCTGCTTATCGCTCCGCTTGGGCAAGCAAGGGATAGAAAGTGACCGGCTGACCAGGCCACCCTTTCTTTCCCGCGGGGGCTAAACTCCGACGCCTGCCGCCCGGCTGGGGGTTTTTGGACAGGTGCACATGACGTGTGCACGTGATTGCGAGATTGGGTTCTGACGCAGCACACTTGTACGGTACGTACGTACTTGACGTCGGAAGGGGGGGGGATCTCCTCCTTTGTTGGCGACAGTGAAAATTATTCTTCTTCATTTTTTCAAAGTCATTCCTTCATTTATCTACGTTTTAAACATCTGGCGAGTTGCATCCGATTTACCTCCACGGATCCCACTCCCACTCCCACTCCCAATCCTCCACCTGCACCCTCCCTCCCCCTGCGCCACGCGTGCGGAATACCACCGTCTCTGTTCCGTCACTTCGACGTGGAGACCATCCATCGTCCATCAGCGCCGCGCCGAGACCCCGTGACCGAGCCGATCTCTGGGGACCTAGCAACTAGACCCAATTAGAATGGTGAATTGAACGCCAGATTCGTCTGATCCCGCTCCGCGCTCCGAGACCGCAGGCCGTGGATAGCCGCGAATCCGACACGACGGCTTTTTCTGCGCTGCCGCATTGCCGCACTGGGCGGGTTGATAGGCCTGGGTCAAATGGGCTGTTTGGTCAAGATGGATGAGCAGTCACCGGTGCAGGTGATATTTTACAGCATTTCTGTTTGTAAAATTATCTCTTGGTCAACACATGATCCTCCAGTGAAAATCATCCTCAAAAAAATCATCCTTAAAAAATTATACTCTCCAGTATCAATCATCCTCCCCAATTACAATCACTACCATCTAGTATTCTCCATTCTAACGAATCTATATATATACATCTGTACCTATGTACGTATGTACATATATGTACTTGTGCCATCCCCTGCCCCCGATTCCAAAAACAATACCATTCACTGCGCTTAGCACCCAAACAGGACACACGCCCTGCTGCGAAAGGACCGCATCCGACGTTTCGTTCTTCCCGTGTGGCCGCCCATGCATACGATGGACTCATTGAATGCCCAGCCATTGTTTGTTGCACGTTACACATGAATTGGCTGTTGAAAAAATTACGATGGTATTATCCTGATGGTTTGAGTTGTTTGTGGTGGGTTGAATGAACCTGCTCCCTTGATCGGCGCTGCGCCGTCGCCAACATTGAGATTTGCATGGTTTGGATCATCACGAGCAGCCTGTGTCTCTGAAAGTGATGCTGCAACTCCGATGCACCAAAAAGGAAAAAATGAAAGAAATGGAGTCAGGTACAAACTAAACAATGCATGCTGGGCTATAGGTCTGCTAGCTGCCGTTGAGGCTGCTATGGTGTTTCCATTGGCCATTGGCACCTTATGATGTGCCCGCCGCCGCGTCGTTTCTCGCGGCCTCTCTACTGCGCTGCTCTTCCTCCATTATCTCTCGCTGTCGAGCCGCGGCCTCCACCTCGGCCTTGACGCCCTTGGCGCGTTGTCGCGCCTCATACAGGTCTCTACTCTTCAAGATGCGCTGCACAATCTCGCCAGCGTTGACTTCAGCAAAAGCATGCTTGCCAATCTCGCGGTAGATCCCCATTGCCTTCGGCGCAGTATAGGGATCATACGTCAGTGGCATGAATGCCGTTGGTCCATGGTAGATGGCGTTAGGGACGCCCCATGGCAACGACTCAAGGTACGATTTGGTCGGCGTGAAGGGAGCACCAAAAACCACAGCATTTATGTACTACACCATTTGCAAGGGAACAGTCTCAGCGTCAGCATCAATGTCTGGTCATCAAAGTGTAGATCAGAGTCCTGATGAAGAACAGGGAGAAAAAAAAGAAATAGATTGGATCTGACGCACCTTGCATTGCAGGACACATAGGCCGCGCTCATAAATGTTCATAATCGGGTAATTTACGCCCTTCCACTGATTAATCACTTCATCGTCATGCACGCCAACGACGACATAAGCCGGCCCGTAGTCTTTGGCGCACTCGCTGATGCGTTTGGCCTTGGCTTCTTCCGAGAACCAGCCCGACGATTGCGCGATTTCATTCTCTGCAACGACAACTTTTCGTAAAAACTCAATGTGGCCGCTGCAGAACAAGTCGTATCCTCCATCGACATATACGATTCGTTGTCCTGGTTTGGGGCCGCCGGCCGTGAGCAGGTTCTCGAAACTTCCAGTGGTCTCTGCTGTATGCTCAGCTTTTGCCTCGTTTGAAGCGTTCCAGAACCATACATCGGCGCCGGGGGCCTTTGCGGTCTCGTCCGTGGCATATAGTCGCAAACGCTCCATCATGGCCTTTCCTTGCGCCTGGCGCTCTTCGGGGCTACCATATCCCTCTTTCCCAGCCAGCATCTTTTGCAGTGAGAAGATGAAGTGCGTCTTGGTGCACAAGAGCATGCGACCGACTAGGTCCGTGGTTGAGATACCGGGCGAGCGCTTCACAACTTTGAAGCGACCAGCTTGCTTGACGAATCGGTAACAGTCGTTGCCATCGCTATCTGATGTGATGTCGTCGCCGTGAACGACGTATTTGCAGCCGTAATGGGATATGTAGTCGAGCTCTGTAACATATGGCGCATGGCCCACGGATTTGGTCACCCATCGGCAAGCATCAGAAGCAGCCAACCTAGTGATAAAGGGCGTCAGCAGAATTGGGCCCAGCCGAGAGAATAGAAGCCAAACAGTATCTATGCTAACCGCTCGTCCAGGTTCATGACAGTTGGGCCCTTGTTGGCCAAGATGTCTTCGTCCGAGTGAACACCAACATAGAGTTCATCGCCGAGCTGACGAGCCTGGACCATGGCTCCAGCATGGCCTAGACAAGAATTAGCACGCCAGCATATCGACTATGTGTCTGTATGTATGTGGATATCTATGTCCATGTGTCTGGGTCTATGGTGTTGTTTTGCACATACCGTGATGGAAAAAGTCCCAGCATCCATCGACCCAAATGCGGCCATCGAGCAGCTCAGGGGCAGGGTCTCCCCGCGGCTGACCGTCCTTGCTGGCAGAAGTCATGGTGGGGGGGTCTTTTCTCTCTTCAAATGTTCCTTTGTTTTAGCGCGAAGGGATAATGCGGAGCTGGTGATGGATCAAAACGGATTCAATGGAAACGATTGACTATGTCGGAAGGTGACGGGAACGATGTGCTGGAGCCATCGAAATGTGGTCGGGAAAAAAACATGTTCTCAAAAGAAAGTAATCACGCGTCTAGTCTCCTCTGCTTGAGGCCATGAATGACGGTCGGTCGCGGGGCGGAAAATCGGTGGTCCTGAAATGGCCCTTCCTGGTTGGCCAGACGAGATGAACGGCACGGACAAGTGGATTGCCGCCTGCCATGTGTGATGTGGTAGTAATCTAAGACTGACGAGCAAAACGTGGACTGACGTCTTTGTCGACAAACAAAAATGCTCAACGCTCCATGTTGGCTCCAGAGCAACCATGAGCGCGATCCGCCCGTGTGAGGGATTCCGGGTCTGAAATGAGATGGATGATGACCCTCGCGATATTGGTCACGACAATCTAGGCTTGCACGTGGCCGTGGCGCGAGAGAAGAGACGCCCACGTTGCGCTTCCATTGGCCGTGGAGCTGCGTGGCGCGTCTATGGACGCATGACATTCATGTCGTGATGAAATATCAAAAATCACAATTCTGTGGGCACAAATCCACGAAGCGAGCAGATCGGAGATGTCACAAGCAGCAACAGTGACAGCAGCCATGCCGTATTGAATTTTTCTGAATTCTTTCATCTTCTCAGGTCGCGCACCTCGCACCTCACGCCTCACGCCTTGCATCTCGCACCTCGCATCCATCCGTCACCCCTCACCAGCGCCATAGGAACGCCACCAAAGGCACCATGAAGATTTCCTCACTACAGGCCGTGCTTGGCCTTGCAGGATCGGTGGCCGCATACCATTGGCGGCAAGCCCACGGCAAGCAGATTCAGTATACGTCGCTAGGCGGCTACTTTCTTCAGGATGATCTCAGTACGGACCCAAGCAGCTTCGACTATGTAAGTGAAGTACCATGCGCCGCTCCATTTCTTATTTTCAGGAGGTGCAGACGCCAATAAAAATGTAAAGCGTTGATAATGCGTTTTGCTATTCAATAGTTTCGCGCATAGCCGCCGCCAAAAAAAAAAACAGAAATGTAAGAATGAAAAGTACACCAAAAAACTGACTAGAAAATGGCTAGGCTCAACACAACTTTGGCTTGATCGATAGAAAGTACCCCACTGATGCAACATTTGATCCTCACGGCACCAAGTCACAGTGGGAGCGGTTCGGCGAGTGGGTTCGCCATCTGAACGAAAACTGCGAAAAGAGTCCAGATGTCGAGTACAAGGTGCTCTTCTTCGGGCGTCACGGCCAAGGTTATCACAACGTGGCGGAGAGTTTTTACGGCACGCCCGCTTGGAATGTAAGACGAAATCACAGGCCTCCCCATGCCCAACAAACCCTCTTTTTTAAAAAAAACGGTACAGTTGGAGCCTCGTGTTAAGAAATCGCACTCGCTGACTCAAGCGCCCGTCAAATAGTGCTACTGGGCCGAGCGGGAAGGCAACGGCACCATCTCCTGGGCCGATGCGCTCTTGACACCGGCCGGCTTCAAGGAGGCCGAAAAGGCCAACGCTTTCTACAAGACGCTCTACGAGCAACAGAAGATGCCTCACTTCGAAAGCTACTACACGTCTCCGCTCAGGCGATGTCTCCAGACGGCGAATTCGACCTTCGCGTCTCTCGAGATGCCCGCTCAACACCCGTTTGTGCCCGTCATCAAAGAGCTGTTCCGCGAAGACATTAGCATACATACCTGTGACCGCCGTTCTCTGAAATCCGAGCTTCAAAAGTTCATGCCCGGATGGAAATTCGAGGCCGGATTCACCGAGAAGGACCATCTGTGGCGGGCGCACAAGGGCGAGACGCCCGAGCACCAGCTTGCGCGCAGCAAGAAGGTTCTCGATCACGTCTTCACGTACGATGACTCGAACTGGATCAGCGTAACGAGTCATTCTGGGGAAATCGGAGCTCTGCTCAAAGCCTTGAACCACCGTCCGTTTTCGCTGTCCACTGGCCAGATCATACCCGTGCTCGTCAAGGCTGAGGTGAAGCCTCCGGTGCCGACAACTACATCATTTCCAAAATTCACTCACGAAGCAACGTGCAAGCAACCACCAGTGACAAGTCTCGCCAACGGGGGATGCGTGTGCTCCAGTAGTACAAGCCATATTCCAACTCCAACAGCGTGATTGCGGGCCGGAAAGAAAATAAAATCGACAAGGGATATGGGCTCAGCGTGTTGGGTTTCAACATATAATTTTTCAGTAAATATAATATAATCATGTTACATATGCTGTTTGCGATCTTCAATAACAAACCAGATGGAGGAAAAAGTCAATCGCCGCCGTGCAATTGATACTTGATCCTAGGCAGAGCTGAAACGTAGCCAGTGTGATGAAGCCAAGAACGTCCCGCCTAGAAAAGGATCCGATTCTGCAGCCAGGGGTTTCAAACATGCATCATACTTTGAGCTGATATGATCCCGCAAACATCAGGTTCGTCACCAATCCGTGTCGCCATGATCAAGAATGGTCTGGTATCTGGTGGGTGTGGCTCGCATGAACGACTCAAGTGCACCAATCCCAGGTAGATTGCAAGCCAGCCCCACATCCACCCCCCTGGCCCAGGCGCCCCGCAATGCCTCTCGGCCAGTAAGGTCGCACCCCCCCAGCCACTTGGGCAGGCACACGGGGCATTGAAAGTGCTTGCAGGCCCCCAGGCACGCCAATGGAACAGCAGCTTCAGCCCCTCGGACGGCATTGAACTGATCCCAACGCTTTTCAAAGGTTACGAACCGCCGCCACTTGCGACACCATTGAACCACAACGAGCTGCCCATTGACCAGTCACTTCATTGAGCTCACCGCCAGGACCCCATCCGCAACTCTAATTTGCCATCATCGACTCCTCCTCATCCCTCGCACGGTGGCAAGACGGAACGCACGACACGACACGACACAACGGACGCGGCGACCAACAGCGACGAGCGGGCCTGCTACCGCCCACGGCTGACTCCTGAAGCGGCTTGCTAAGTGGCCGCTGATTGGAAACCTTATTTAATTAGATCGACAATCACCACGAAACGAGAGAGCGAAGGGAGAGACGGCCACACGGACCGACGGACGGACGGAAGGACGGCGAGGGACGGAGAGAAAGACGGAAAGAAAGAGCGAGAAAAAAGAAAAAGCGTCCCGTTCCCGGTCGACCTCCCCGTCCACCATGCAGCGCTCAACGCCAACCTTGGCTACGACGCCGACCTTCCCTTACTTCTCGGCCGGCATATTCGCCATCAACCCAGGTTCCCCATCCAGACCATCCACTCGAGACGGCAGCATCAGCATCGACCCCCTCCATCCACCGCCGCATGCCCCTCCCCCCATCCCCACGTCCTCGATCGTCTCCGCCTCAACCACTGCCTCCGTCACCACCAAAGAACCGCGCAAGTTGTCCTTTTCGCGAAAATCGTCTCTCTCGGGGAGCACCCGCCGGCGAGGCTCCTCGGTCAGCTCAGCCGCCGTCTCCACCAACGCCATCGTGACTGATGCCACCGTCCCGCCAGCTCTCCCCGACTACGCGTTATCCGCGGCGGCCAAAATACAGCACCACCAGAGCGCGCGCGAAACCAGGCGTGATCACGGCAGCGCGGACGACAGCGGTGTTCGCAGTCCAGTGAGTCCCACCAGCGGGACAGGTTTCGGCACCGGTGCCATGTTGAGCAGGACGACGACAAACACCGCGGGGCAGGTCGTGCCGCCCACGACGCTCGGGGTCACGAATGTATTAAACGGGACGTCGGCGGGCACGTGGCAGCAGAGCGAGGCGAGCGTGATATACCAGCAGATTACGGATGTGGCAACCAAGAGGATATCAACGCTGGATTATTTGAGGAAAGCGTATGTTTTGAGCACTTCTTTTGGCTACGCCCCCTAGGATACGTGGACACACACGACACGCGAACACGAAAAATACTAACTCATCGTTCTCTTCTTTTTTTTTTCTTGTTCCTTTTCTCCCTTCTAATATCCACAGTCACGAAGGTCGGGTGTACTGGTTCAATACCTATCTTTTCGAACGGCCGGATCTCTCACGCATGTCCTGCTTCGATCCGCGCAAACTCGCCCGCAAGGCCACCAACTACCTCCTCCTCGGGCTCTCCATCCCCACCATCAACGACCTGTACTCGTCCACGCCCACCGAGTTCCTTCGCTGCCTCAACTCCCTCCTCTCCGAATTTGACTCCTTCCAACAAATCCACGGCGACTCCTCCGCGGCCCATGCTCGCGCCCGTCTCCCTACCATGTTCCGTCGCCCGGTCGGCAAGTCACGACGCTCCACCTCCGCCGCAGACATGCATCTCGACGACTCGCATGCGTTTCCTCCCCCTGGAGGTACCGGCGGCGCAAACAGCGCCCCCTCCGTCATGAACTTTGCCGCCGCCGAGTCGGAACTGCTCCCCGGAGAAGAGTACACCTACCTGCTCACGCCTGCGCTGCCCTTTGAGCCCGACTTCTTCGAGACCTTCGCCACGCTATGCGACGTCCTGATTGACTGCTACTCGCGGTTTCTCGCCCTGGTGCACTCGCCGCGGGAGTGCACCGTCCTCGTGGCCGAGCTCTTCACAAAAGCTGACTCGAAACTCCGCAAGATTATCGTGCAAGGCGTGGTCAAGGAGTTTGAGGACCATAGCAGGGGCCATGTCAAGACGGAGGTCGCCAGTATTGGCAAGGTCGTCCTCGGGGGTTTAATGTAAAGGCCCCCCCCCAGGCAGCAGGGGGGAACGGGACAGGGGTGCCAGTCAGTTGGACGGTTGGTGTTCATGTAACGCGGCTAGGATAAACGCGGGACGGTTACGGTTATACAATCCACAGACGACACGTATAGATAGCATACCCATGGGCCATTATGATCGGACAAGAGGCTGTTTTTGGCGTTTTGGTGGGGATTCCACAAGGGCGGCTGTTTGTATTTTACCCTTTTTTATTCTTCTTTTCTGTGTCTTTTTTTTTTTTACTCTTTTTTTTATTTATTTATGTATTTTCTTTTTTCTTCTTTTTATTATTTTTATTATTTTTATACTTTTATTTTTTATATTTTTCTATATCTTTTTTATGTTTTATATCATTTTTATACTCCTTTCTTTGTTTTTCTTCATCTAGTCTGTTGCCTGTCTGTTTCTTCTCATTCTCTTCTTCGAACGTCTTTTCATTTGGAACTACAACCAACGTAATGCTTGTACGGTGGGGGCTCACGCCCGTAGGCGTCATCACCAATATAGGAACGCCATTGCTGTTGTGTATAGAAATGCATACCCGTTTCCGTCTGAAATTTTACATTATTTTTGTTTACCTCCTTTGTTGGCAGCCTCCTCCTCGGCAATCATCCCTTGTATTTCCCTCTCGCCGAGCCACTCCCGCGCCGCGTCCATGACGCGATCGAGCGATTCGCCCCCCTGCAGCACATCCGGCAGGTTGTGCACGTCCATGCCGGCTCGGTGGTCTGTACAGCGATCCTGGTTATAGTTATAGGTGCGGATCTTGTCGCCCCTGGTGATTTGTGTTTGAGACAAGACGCTGTTCCTCAGGGCGGCGGCCTCTTCTTCGCGCTTCTCGGCACGTTGGCTTGCGATCCTGGAGCGGAGGAGCTTCCATGCGTCTTCCCTGTTGCGCTGCTGGGAGCGGTGGTCCTGCATCGTGACGGTTGTGCCGGTAGGGAGATGGACCATGCGGATGGCCGATTCGGTCTTGTTGACGTGCTGGCCGCCGGCGCCGCGGGCGCGCATCGTCTCAACCCTGACCTCTTGCGGGTTGATGTAGAAGTCGCTGTCTGGGTCGTCGGTCGTGTCGTCGGCGCTGTTGTTGCTGCCGCTGTCGGGAAACGACGGGAGCACCCATACTGCCACGGCGCTGGTGTGCACCCTGCCTTTGGTTTCGGTGCTGGGGATCCTCTGCACGCGGTGCATGCCTGCTTCGCTGCGGAAAATGTCATAGGCCCCTTGGTCTTGCACCTCGAGGATGGCCTCCTGGACGGGGTTCTCGCCCGCGGGTGAGGACTGATCCCCAGCCGCGTCGGACATTTCGTACTTGAGCACCTTGGCTCGGTAGCCCCGTCTCACGCACAGGGCCTTGTACATCTTGAAGAGCGAGTCGGTGAAATACCGGCCCTCGAGACCGCCTGGCCCGGGCCGGAACTCAACCATGCAGGGCATTTCGGCAAAGGGGTGCCGCGGCGTCAGGCTGGTCGAGAGGTTACGCTCCAGGGCCTCGAGCTTGAGCTGCTCTGCGGCAAGCTCTTCGCGGGCTATGGATGCCAGATCGGGGTCCTGGTCTGGATCTTCGGCCATGGACCGGAGCTCTGAGAGCGAGGATTGGCATTGCTGCCATGCGGCGAGGGCGGCTGCCACGCGGTGCAGCTCGCCTGCGCGTTTGGCCTTGGGAACATCAAAGGTCGTGGCTAGCGAGCTCTGGAGAGCATCGTGCTCGGCGGAGAGGGCCTTGGCGCGTTGGACGAGGGACGGTGCGAGCGTTGAGCCTGAGGTTTTTGTGGTCGTTAATGGTGTTGTTGTTTTGGTCGGTGTTGTTTCTGGAGAAGCGAGTTGCGTATGTGTCAGTTTTTACATTGTACCGTGAAAGCGAAGAAAAGGGGCGGGACAAGGAGAGCGAACCATTGGATAGGAGTCGTGGGCGTGGAAATGAAGCAGCTTTGCGCTGGAGGCGGAGAGCGCGTGTGCAGTTGCGACAGATCCATGGCGCGGTGAACATGGCTATGCTGCTTTGTGTGAGGTGGCAGGCGAGGGGGGTACGGGTCGACAAAAAATGTTGGTTGCCGTCTCAAAATTGAAGGTTTACGTGAGAGTGGGGCACCGGCCTCAGTAGTGTCCACAACGTGGCAGGCAGGCAGCGTAACCCCAATATTGTCTTGTCTCCTTTTTTTACGACGAGGCAAAAGTCTCTTCATTCTCGGAGACGGATTGACATCCGAGCAGACGCCCATTCACGACATTTCACTCTCTTGCTAGCTTCCCCCCGATATTTGACCATTATGACCAGATTAGGACTCGTTTCGATAAATGCTCAAAGCTTAAGTCTTGCAGGAATGCGCAATAATATTATCGGATTATTAATAATCTAAACTCTATTCTAAATTACTAGTAAATTATATATAAAGAAAAATAAATAGTAAATAGTATATATTATACTAGCCCTTACCTAGCGTAGTATTACTATAATTTATATATTAACCTAACTCTACCTATATACTATATATAATATACCTCTTAATTAAAGTATTTAAAGCTAATAATAAAGGCTTTAATTACTAATTTATAGTATAAAAAAGAAAGTAAAATTAAAAGTAAAGTAAGTTTATATAACTTACTATAAAGCTTAAAATATTTAATTCCTTATAGCTAACTTTAAATTCCTTTTTTTTCTTTTTTTTTTATAAGTAAATTTTTATATAATTAACCTTATTTTTTAAATATTATTAATACTACTAACCTATAATACCTTTAAAATTTAGAAGAATTATTTAAAAGAACTCTTAATAAAAGCTTTTTTTTAGCCTTAAGCCTAAGGTTTTATAAAATAAATCTTTTAAAATTTATTTTAATTTTAATAATAATTATAATATTAATAATTCTCTTTTTTCTCTCTTCCCTTCCCTTAAGCTATTAATAACTTTATAATAGTTATTAGCTAATAAGAAGCTTTTACTTAAAGAAGTAAGTAAGTAAAGTAAAAGTAAAGCTTTAAAAAGCCTAATTTATTAGGTATAAATTATATATACCTTAGTAAGTATTTTCTTAATTAATTAAATATACTAATAACCTAAAAGCTTTAAACTCTAAATATTTATAGTATATAAAGGCTTATTCCTTATTTAGAATATATTAAAGCTACTATTATAAGTAAGGGTAATTATAGAAAATACTATAAAAGTAATATTAGCTACTCTTTAAAGTGCTTTTTATATAAGTTAAGTAACTATTATTATAATAACTTATATACTATATTAATCCCTATTTATAATGGATTCGAGCTATAGGCTTGGATTATAGAGAAAGGGGGGAAGTCGCTAGGTGTGCATATATATATATATATATATCCCTATAGGGCATAGGCCTAAGTAATACCTATATATATAAGTAAAGTAAGGTTATATATAACTATATTCCCTTTCTCTCCTTAAGAATAATAATAATACTATTAACACTAAATTATAAATACCTTTAAGCTAGTCTATAATATTTATTATTCTTTCTTACTTTTATATAGGTTCTAAATTAGCACTAATTTAAGCCTTAATAGAATAGAAAATACAGAAAAAAACACTATAAAAGAGGGTTTAGTGTATTTATATAGTTTCTTTATATAATAAAAGAAGAAGCTTATATAATTATAATAAGCACTTTAAAATAGTAATAAATAATAAATAAAAACACTAGTTATTAGTCCTAGTCTTAGGACTATAATAGATAAGCTATAATAAAAACTACTTTTAATTAGAAGCCCTTATAATAAAACTTATATATTCTTTAAAGTATAGTAAAGCCTTATATTTTATAAATTAGTTATAAACTAGGACTTTATTAGTTTAAACTATAACTAATAGGTTTTTATATATTAGTGCCTTACGCTATAAGTCTAGTCTTATATAGCACTATTCTTTAAATAAGGTGCCTTAGTATAGTATAACCCTTAATAGCTTCTTAACTACCTTAGTAAGCTTTATTTAAACCCTTATTATTAAAAGCATACTATTTTTAAGTTAAATTAGCTTTACTAATAAAAGTATAAAAAGTTTAGTAACTTTTATATTTAATTTAAGTAAAAGCTTACCCTTACTAAGGGGCTAGACTAGGCTAACCTAGTTAAACTTACTAAGCTTTAAATAGCCCTATATTAAAATATATAGAATATATACATTAGCTATAAGGTCTTCTATATTAATTATAATGCTATAGTTACTAAATACTATAGCATTACTCTTAATATAAACTCCTACTAAATAAAGGTTAGGTTATATAATAGCTATTATTCTAGCTACTTATATAATGTGTCGCGGGGACTTACCCCCCTTCCTGTACGCAGCTGCGCGCAGCCGCGCGCAGCTGCGCATGTGACTTCTTATGTAAATTTATATATAAAAGCATTAAAAATTCCTAATAACTAAGTAGAAAAACTATCTATAACTTAACTTTTACACTTAACCTAGCTATATAGGCTAGCTTATAGTTTATAAGCTAGGTTATTAGGTCTAATAGAAATGATTTTTATATAACTTTTTTTCTTTTTCTTTTGCCTAATTTAGCTTATATTAAGTTGCCTTTTTTTTTAATATCTAATTCCTATTAGCCTTAGCTATATATAGCTATATATAGCTTCTTTATTTAGGACTTAGCCTATAGCTAGCTAATAATAACCCCTTTATTTGTTTATTTAGGGTGTTCTTTTTCCCTATAACTTAAATAGTAGTTTTACTTAGGTAATATTCTTCTTTAGTTATAATATAAGCTATAACTAAAAAGAGGCACCTTTTAGCTGCTACTAAGACTAATAGACTGTATAGAGCGTGGACTATATATAGTCGCAAGAATTATAACTAGCTAGACTAAAACTATAAATAGCTAGATTAGTAGCTAATAACCTTTCTCTATATAAATATATAGCTATAAAAAACCCCCTTTTTTTTCTAATACCTTTTTTTAAATTCTATAGCTATAAATAAGTAAGTTTTATAGGAATTTCCTTTACTTTCCCCTTAAAAAGTAGGTCTTATATAACTAAAATCAGACCCGCTATAGCCACTATAAAGATTACTAATATTAGACTATAATAAATTCCTTTCTTTTTAAAGAAAAAAGCCTTACTTTATTAATTATTATACATATATATAGCTATATATAACTAGCTTACAGCTATAACTTTTAATTATATAGAAAAGGGGAGGTAACTTTTAGTCCTTTTTTCTCTCTTTTTCTGCATTTGCTAATTACTATAACTATATACAGATACAGACCTAACTAACGTAACCAACACAGCCATTATAACTAATGCAACTAACGTAGCCGTTATAACTAAGATAATAAGGGCATATAGCTACAATTTTAATTGCATGGAAAAGGGGAGGTAACTTTTAGTCTTTTTTTCTCTCTTTTTCTATATTTTATAACTATATATTACTTACTATAACTATTTATAGCTATAAGCTTTTATTTTGCCCTTTTTTTTTCTATAAAATTTTTTTTTACTTAATTTTATAGTTTTCTTTTCTATATTAGGTTTTAGCCCTACTTTTTTTCCTGTTTTATTAGCTATAATAGCCAATAAAGCAGGTAGGGAGGTATTGTGTTATAGGGACTTACCCCCCTTTCTATACGTAGCTACGCGCAGCCACGCGTAGCTACGCACATAACTTCTTATGTAAATTTATGTATAAAAGCATTAAAAATTCCTAATAACTAAGTAGAAAAACTATCTATAACTTAACTTTTACACTTAACCTAGCTATATAGGCTAGCTTATAGTCTATAAGCTAGGTTATTAGGTTTAATAAAAATAATTTTTATATAACTTTTTTCTTTTTTCTTTTGCTTAATTTAGCTTATATTAAGTTGCCTCTTTTTCTAATATTTAATTCCTATTAGCCTTAGCTATATATAGCCGCGCATAGCTCCTTTATTTAGGACTTAGCCTGTAGCTAGCTAATAATAACCCCCTTATTTGTTTGTTTAGGGTGTTCTTTTTCCCTGTAACTTAATAACTAAGATAGTAATATAATAATAATAGGTATAAATACTATAGGTTTTAGCTTAAACTCTAAAAAGCAGCAGTAAAACTAATAGCCTAATACTATTAATATAAATATAGCTTAGGCCCTATAGGTCCCTTAAAATATATACTATAAAAAATAAAATAATAAGCAGTGCCTATAGTATAGTTTTTCTATATACTAAATTACTAACTATAAATTATATCCTATACTATAGCTATAAATAGAAGTAAGTATTTAATTATATAAGGTTAAAAACCTTAGCTTAGCTATAAAGAAAAATAAATTAGGGCTAAAAAAAGGCAACCTCTTAGCTTAAGTTTTAGTAAAAGGGCATTTAATAATGCATTATACTTACTATACTACTTATTAAATATAGAATATAAAGATTATAAAGAAATTAAATTAAATATAAAAGTATTACTTTTTTTTTTACTTTTTCTTTATAATAATTAAACTTTCCTTAAAGCTTAAGTAAATAATAATTATAATAATTTTATAGCTATAAGTAAATAAGCTATTTAAAAGTTAAGCTTAAAATAGTTTTTACTACCTTAGCTATATAAAATTATAATAGCTATAATAGTTTTAGCCTATTATAAAGTAAGGTTTATATTAAGGCCTTAAATTACTTACTTAGTTTAGTTTAAAGCTAATATTAATAATTAGTCCTTTTTAGTTATAGCTTATATTATACCTAGCCTTACCTATAACTATATTCTAAGTATACTATAGCTAGTATAAAATAAAATTAAGCTATACTTAGTATAGAACTAAATAGTAGTTTATTCCTAAGGAGAATTAATTATATAATTACTAAGTATATATTAATTAAACTACTTTATTACTATTATACTAGGTTTAGTCTATATAGTAATAGTTTACTAAGCTATTAAAATAAATACTAATAATTAATTTCTATTAACTAGCTTATAGGAAATTATAAATGTTGGTATAACCTCAGAAAGGTTATAAAAGGATAAATAAAGCACTAGTGCAAAAAGGGTCATAAATACGATGTGTCAGTGTTGATGATGATAAAGCTAAGAAGCTAGACTAAGGAAGGTGGCGTTGTGTGCAGAGTTTTCCACCGGCGTTAGGGTCGGTGGGTCCGATCACGCAATGCGCCCAATCAGCATCTATGAATCGGACCTTCCCGAGGTTGTGCCGTTCCACCGAGGTTGTGCCGTTGAGGGCAATTCCAACAATAAATATCCTTAGTATAGTATTTAAAGTAAATAAAGAGAGGCTATTTATAGCCTTTTTACTAAAAGAATTAAAGGACTTTACTAAGTTATTTTAAAAAAAAAAGGCTAATACTCTTTCCTTACACTAAGGGTAGGTAAACTACTATATTTACCTTTATTATAATTTAAATAATATAGTTTTAAACCTACCCTAAGCACTACTATATAATATACCTTAGGATTAGTTATTAAAAATATAAAAGTAAATTATAAACCTTATAAATAAGGGGTAAATTTAGGCTTTTTCTTTTTTAGCTATAGCCTTAGTACTTTTAGTAAAGAAGGCTAGGGGGGCTAGCTAGTAATTCTATATAAATTACTAAGCCCTTAATAAGGTTATAAACTAAAACTACTACCCCTTACTATTAATAAAAAAAACTTTTTACTTTTTAGCTAAGTTCTAATAGTTTACTAAATTAAATATTTAATTAGTATTTTACTAAATTTATATAGTAAAAAGTAATAAATACTTAATAGCCTTTTAAACCTAGTTTAAATTATTTAAGTAGTTAATTTACTTATTTAAGCTAGTAAGTATATTAGCTACCTTTTAATAATATATTAATAATGCCTTAAGGAATACATTAAGGTTATATACTATAGCTTATTTAAATAATATACTAATATATATAAAGGGGTTATATAAGGATTATATATACTATATTTAGTAAATTTTAAAGTAACTTTATAGTATAAGCCTTTATTTAAATATTAAAAAGTATGCCTTTATAGTAATAAAGGTAAAATACTTAGGTTTTATAGTTAAAGCTAGGTAAATAGTCTATTTAAATCCTAAAAAAGTTATAATAATTTAAAATTAAAAGGCCTTAACCTAAGCCTAAAGAGTGTATAGTTTTCTAGGGTTTATAAATTTTTACTATAATTTTATCTCTAATTTTTTAGAGTTAGTAAGGCCCCTTCTTATATTAATAAAAAAAGAGGCACTATTTATTTAGTTAAAGGCCTATATAACTACCTTTATATAACTAAAGTTAGTATTTATTTTATACTTAGTTTTAGCTTAATAAAACTTAAATTATAATATAGTTCTAAAGGTAAACTATTTAAATAAAGCATTAAAAGGTTACCTCTTTTAATATAATAATAATAATATTCTTTACTTTATAGCTTACTATTCTACCTACTTATCCCTAGCTTAATAAAATTATATAATTTATAATAAGAAGCTTTTTAGTATTATTTCTTGCCTTAAGGCTTAGTCTATAAAATTATATAATATTACCTACCTTTTTACTATTTATATAAACTATAAAAATTTAAAGTACTTTATTACTCCTTAAAAAATATTAAAAAAATAAATATAATAAGCTAAAACACTATTACTTTTTTATTTTTATTTATAATATTACTTTAGTACCTAAGTAGCCTATTTTAATGCTTTTTTTTAGTAAGATTAAAATAATAAGGGGTATATAGCACCTCTTTACTAGTTTATAAAACCCTTTAATATAGTATATATAGCTATAGATTTAGTTATAAAGAATAATAAAAAAAGAAATAAGCTAAAGAATAATAAACGTACCTAGCTTAGGCTAAATATAACTTTATTTTTACTTATTATTAGCTTAGCTTATATACTATTAATAAGCTACTTACTCTTTATAAATAAATACTTATAAAGTTTATAAAATTAATCCCTTTAAAGTAATATTACTTATTAGCTTAAGTTAAAGGCTATTTAAGCTAAGGCTTAATACTTTCTAGTAAATATAAAAATATAGTATTAAGTAATAAACTATATACTAAGTACTTATAAAGCCCTTTAGTTTTAAAGCTAGCTTTAAATTTCTAAGTTTAAGCCCTTAATAATTATATTTATTTAGTATATATATAGCATACCTCTCTTAAGGTATTTAGATTAAAATATAATATTCTAGGCCTTATTATAGAATTTTTACTAGAATAGTATATTTTTAAATATTATTTATTTTATATAAAATTATTATTATATTAAGGGGTAAAAAAGTAAATAACTTTAGTAAAAACTACTAAAGCTAATCCCTACCCTAGACTAGTATTAGTTCTAGATTTTAATAGATTTTATAATAAATCTCTCTATAGCTAATAAGAATTCTCCTTAGTATATTATAGTAATTACTAATAGGTTATTTAAATTTATTTAAATTAAAGCTATAAATAATATAATAGCTAAGGTATATATAGACTAGTTTAAGTCCTACTAGTAGTAATTCTATAAGTTCTTTTATAAAATTATTTTTAATTAAGGCTCTAACTAAGTTAGGTAGTTTTAATTTACTTTATATAAGCTTATTAGTATAAAATAACTTCTATTTACTACTTATTACCCTTAAATAAATAATAATATAAAAAGGGTAAATTAAAAGGTTTAGGTAATACTCTATATTATAATAAGATTCTTTTAGTTAAACTAGCTAGCCTATCTCTTAGCTTACTAAGTTATACTTAATAACTATATATTCTTTATTATAAAGGTTAGTATATTCTAAGCCCTATATAGTTTTAATATAGAATTAGTTTAATATACTATAATAAAGATATAAAGTAATATATCTTTAAAAAAATAAGCTATAGCCTTTTTAAACTAGCTTTAAAAAGGTACTTTACTTATATAAATAGCTATTAACTTTATTTAGTAATAATAGTAAAATATAATAAATAAGTTATATTACCTAGCTAAATATTTTTAGGTAAGTAATATAATATAGCTTAGCCTTTAAAATATTAAAATTAACTAGCTAAGCTATAAGTTAAACTAAATAATAGCTAAGTATAAAGTAATAATAACCCTAACCCCCTTAACTATTTATTTAAATATCCCTTAAGGTATATACTTTATTTTTTATATAAACTTAGTAAAAAGAGTAGCTATTAACTTACTCTTATTTTAAAATCTAAAGAATTCCTACTTTAATCCTTACTTAAACTTAATAAAGAAAGACTTTAACTTAGTAAAATATAAAGTAAAAGATATTTTAATAATAAGAAATATATAAAGCTAGGGCTAATACTAGAATATTCTAGTAAAATAGTAAGGCTATATTTAATTTATATAAAAGTTACTTAAAAACTTTTAAAATACTAAAGTATTAGTATAATTTAAAGCTTTAAATAGTAATATATTAATAAATAATAACCCTAAAGTAAGGCATTTCTTAGTATAATTTAAAACTAAATTTAGTATTATTTTTAATATTAAACTTCTATATAATATTATTAATAATTTCTTTTTTAAGTCCCTTACTAAGGCTATTATAATTTTCTTTACTTCTTTTCTTTAAAGCCTAAATTAATCTTAGCTAGTATTTAACCTTAATTCTTTTCTTTCTTTATATATAACCTTAGTATAATATTACTTAAGGGAAGGTTAGCTATAGGTAATAAACCTTACTTAGTTATAATCTAGGTTTTTTTTATAAGTAGTAGTAATAAGGGTAAGCTTACTTTAAAGAATAATTTAGACTTAAAATTAAATAAAATTAAAATTCTAGCTAATATAAGCTAGGTAATTTTTAAACTAAATAAGGGAGTTAATATAAAGTAAAATAAGCACTAAGGGTAATAGTTAGTCTTATTATAATATTTATTATAGTAATAGCACTATTAATCTTTAAAGTTACTAAAGATAGAGTTCTTTAAATTCTATAATAAGGTAAGGGGTATATAAATAAAAGATATTATAAGTATAGTATTCTTTATAAAGGGATTAAAATAAGTTTAAAGCTAGCTAGGTAAGAATATAGTAATAAAGTAAGTAAGGGGAGGCATTATAATAAAAGCCTAAGCTATATTTAAGTAGTAAAAATAGGCTAATTAATATTAGTTTAAAGAGTTAACTATATAAAATATAAAGAATAATAAAAATAATCTAAAAAGTAAATAGTTTAGTAAGGGTAATAATTAGATAAGGGCTTAGTATTAATAGGGTTAAAGAATATAAATCTCTTAATATACTATAGTTTAAAGCTAAGTAATAAGCTAGTATTAAAGTAAAGGTAAGGAATACTATATGTTAGTATAACCTTAGAAAGGTTATAAAAGGATAAATAAAGCACTAGTGTAAAAAGAGTTAAAAATACAATATATTAGTATTAATAATAATGCTAAAAAGCTAGACTAAGGAAGGTAGCATTATATATAGAGTTTTCCACTAGCATTAGGGTTAGTAAGTCTAATTATATAATGCGCCTAATTAGTATCTATAAATTAGACCTTTCTAAGGTTATACTATTTTACTAAAGTTATACTATTAAGGGCAATTTTAACACTTATAAATTCTCTCTTTTTTAATAAAGAGAAATTACCTAAAGAGTGGCTAAAAAAACATATAAAAAACAGAGAGTGTTATTATTAATATATATAAATCCCTTAATTAAAAAGAACGTCCCTAATTAGCTAGCTTTATGCTAAATTAATTATATAAAAATTCTTCTACCTTTATAGCTTTATTTATTATAATTAATTCCTATTAATTAGCTGCTTCCCTTTTTACCTATTTTTCTACCTAAATTCTTATTTTATTATTATTAATAAAGCTTTTAAGAGCCTTATTTAGCATTGCCTTTATTATTATATTTATAATATTATTATTCCTATTAATTTATTAAATTTCTATAAGCTTATAATACTTATATAATTATTAAAGGGCTATAATATTAATTATAAGCTATTTTTCCTTTATTATTTCTAGCTTTATAAGGTATTTATATAGGGAAAAAGAGTCTATATAAATAATTATTAAAATATATACTTTTTATAGCTTTTTTATAATTATATTTAGAGTAACTCCTAATGTATATACTATATCTATGCCTTATATTATTTTATATAGCTTAAAAGTAAGAGTACTCTTTATAACTCTCTTACTTTTTATTAAGCTATATATAATAATATTTCTATAAAGCTTAAATTCTATATTAATATTACTTTTAGTTTTATTACCTAAAATAATTATAAATTTAATTTAAAAGCTTAAGTCTTTATTATTTATAAAAGACCTATTTATAAATATATATAATACTACTAATTAAAGGTTAAGTAGGATATAGTAAATCCTTTAGTTAGAATTCTTAATTTGCTAACTTATTCTCTTATTAAGCTTATTTATATTAGTTTAGTTAGGTTTTTAACATTATATTAATATAGAGAGGTTAAAAAGTACCTTTAGTTAGTATATACTTAAGATATATACTCTAAAAGCTTATTATTAAATATATTAGTTCTTTATAGTTATTTTATTCTTAATTTCTACTATTATAAGCTTTTTACTTTAGCCTTTTTAGTTTAGTTTAATTATATTATTACTATAGTTTATTAGAATATAGCTATTAAAAATAAGGGGGTTCTTAGCACTTAATATATACTTTAGTTTAGCTATAAAACTTACTCTTTAAAGCTTTTCTTTTTCTTTATTAAAGAACTTTATATTACTAAAGCTAAGGGTATTATTTATTTATATTTTAATAAGCCTAAAGTTATTATTATCTTTAGAGGTAATTAGAAAGCATAGGTTATAGCTAAAAGTAACTATTTTTAATATTTCTTTATAGTAGTTAAAGTATATTGCCTACTAGTATATTCCTACCTTTATAATACTATATAAAGGCTTAATTACCTTTATTATTATATTTTTAAAATAAAGGTATTTAATTTATTATAAAAGCTTTATAATAATAAGCTAGCTAAGGTTTATTTATAATTATATATATACTTAGGTAATATTTCTTAGCTAGAGGAAAATTTTCTCTTTTATAAGTAATAGGGCTAGCGCTATAATAAGTTATTAGCTAGCCTATTAAATTATAGGTGCCTATATAAAAATTATTTCTTTCTTTTAATTACTATAGCCTTAAATTATAAAATATAATTTCTTATATAGTAAAGAGGTTCTTTTATCTTTAACTTTCTAAACTATTTATAAGTAAAAAAGGCATTAGTTTCTATGTTTTTTAAGGTTAAACTCTATAAATTTAAATATACCTCTTATTAGTAATATATTAATTTCTTTCTTATTAAAGGCTTTAAAAGGTATACTTTTAGTAGTAATTTTACTTTTTTTTCTAAAGGTAATTATAATTTAGAAGTTTTCTTTCTTTTTTATTAATAAAAATATACTTTCTCTTATATAAATACCCTTTTTTTATTCCCTTTATATTCTATAAAATCTTAGCTACCCTTCTTCTAAAGATATATTATTATAAGTAGTATATTTATTATAGTTTAGGCTAGCTATTATTAGTTTTTCTTCTCTTTTTAATTCTATTTCTTATTAGTAATAAATTAGGTTAAAACCCTTATTATTATTTTACTTAGGTTAGCTAATTTTATTATTATTATTTACCCCTTTTTATATTATAAGTTTAGTTATTCCTTATTTATACTTAGAATAAATCTAGTAATAGCTATTAAAATTACTTAGTATAAGCTATTTAAAGATAGAATTACTATTCTCTATAATTATACCCCCTTTTCTTTTTAGTCCTTTCTTTTAAAGATAATAATTTAGGTAAAAACCTTTATTATTATCCCTATTATTAAGGCTAATATTCTTTCTTCCTACTTTATTCCTTAATCTTTTATTATAATAATAATAATTTAGGTAAAAACCCTTCTTATTATTTACCTTTAGGGAGCTAAGCTTAACTTTAACCTTTAATTTATACTTTTTTTATTTACCTTTTCTTTTTAGTTTTATTTATTAATAGGGATAACTTAGGTAAAAACCTTTATTATTATTCTTAATAAAGGGATTAATATTAAGTATTTTTACTTCTCTTATAATATTACCTTTTCCTTTTTTTAAGGGAGTTAAATATTCTTTTCTTTTTAATTTTATTTTTTAATACTAATAATTTAAATTAAAACCTTTATTATTATTTTTAAGAAAGGGACTAAGTTTAGCTTTTTCTTTTTTTAATAAAGTTAAATTATTTTCTCTTTTTTATTTTATCCCTTATTTTTCTCCTTCTTTTTTTTTATTTTTATAATTAAAGTTAACTCTTTATATCTTTATAGTAAGTATTATTATAAAATACTTCCTTAAGTAGCTTTATTTTCTTAGGGCTTTAATAGCCCCTAGAGTAGTTAGCCTTACTATTAAAGTTTTACTCTTTAAATAAAAACCTAATAATTTACCTTTAATAATAATTACTATAATTATTTTTACTATTAAGGCTTTATTCTTTAGTTAAGTAACTAAAGGGTTATTTCTAATAGTACTTATTAACTTTAGTGCTTAGGTATTATTAATAGGTATTTTATAGAGTTTAATAATAATGCTATAGAAATTAATAGGGCTATTTAGTATATCTATAGTATAGATTTTCTTTATAGTAGCTATAAGCTTATAAAGGCTATACTAGCCTTCTTTTTCTTACTATATATATATATTAAACTATAGTAAAAGCTAGTAAACTAGTATAGTATTAGGTTTATTTTAAGTACCTATAGCTTCCTAGAATTATTATTTTATAAGGTATTTATAGGCTTTCTTAGTAGCTTATTATAATGCTACTACTCTTTAAGCTACTAATAGACTTAATAATAACTCTATTATTATATAAGGGTATATCTTAAAAACTAGTAGTATTAGTATAAGGCTATTAAGGCTTACTAAGTTATTAACTACTTTTATTACTATTTAAAGCCTTTAATTAATAGTTAATATATTATTAACCTTCTCCTTAATAATATTATATACTTATTTTAAGGGAAGGTAGTATTTTTTTATTTTATTAATACTATAGTATACTTTTATAGAGACTTTATTAGTATTAATTACTAAAAGGTATACTAAATACTTAAATTTAGTAAAAGTAAAGTTCTTTTTAATATTACTAGTAATTTAATTTAAAGGGCTTAAATAGGTATTAATTTAGTATTTCTTAAGAGTATTTTATATATTATATACCTTCTACCTTTTTTAGTTAAGGAAGTAGGTAGCTTAAAAGGCTATAGTAGTATTAATAATATATAAAATAGGTTATTTATTAATTTATAGAATATTAATAATAATTTTATAATTAAAGTTAAAATTATTCTTTAATAAGAATTTAAACCTTTTAAAGGCCTTACTATTTAGTTAGTATTAGTAGTATTTATTAGTAAGTTTCTTAATAAGCTTATAGTTTATATTTTTATTAGCTTACTCTAGTAATTTAGCTAGTCTTTAGATTAATAAGTAGTTAAATTAGTAATAAAGTTATTAAAGTTTAATCTTAAAGAGGTAAAAAGCTATAGCCTTATTAGCTTATAAGGTCCACTATAGATATCCTTATTTTCTAATAACTAGGACTTTTTTATTCCCTTAAATAAGTATATTAGTAAGGTTATTAAGCTTAATACCTATACTATCTATATTTATAATATAGTATAAAAATAGAATTACTAAGCTAAAAATATAAAAGTTAATAGTGCTAAAGACTATTAAGAGATAAAGAACGCTAAAAAAAGTAGCTAAGCTAGCTTTAAAGTTAACTTTATATTACTTAGAGCCTTTAATTTTAAAATATAGCATTAGCTTTAATAAAGCTTTTACTTATATTAATTTAGCTATAGAAATTCCTATTATATTAGTATTAAGGAGAATTTCTTAGAAAATCTCTTTAAAATATCTTTCTTTAAAAATAAAGCATTAGAAAGTAGGAAGGTTAGGTTTAATATATAAATTTATACTAATTAAACTATATTTAAATACTTAATCTTTAAATAGCTATAAAAGTTATAAGCTATTAGGATAGTCTCTCTAAGGCTAATTTTTAAGCTTAGTTATAAAGAATTAAATATATATTATTTAGCTATTATTTTAGTTAGGCTACTTATTTTTCTAAAAAGTAAAGAATATATTTACTACCTTTTATATATAGTTATTAGTATTTTTCTACTTTTTCTTATTATTATTATTAATAAGGAAACCTTTAAAAGCTTAAAGAAATACTATAAATTTCTTATTTATAAATATAGTCCTATATTTATTACTCTTTTACTACTTCTCTTTAGCCTTTTATTACTTAATTTTAAAGTAGTTAGTTAACTAATAGCCTTTCTTACTATAAATAAAGTATTTTTAAGGGAATTAGGGTTTTTTATAGTTATATTACCTTAGATATAAGCCCTATACCTATCTATAGCGCCTATCTATAAAGAGAACCTTATTATTTTTCTTTTTTAGTAATTTTTTTATTATTTATTATAATAATATAATTATTTTATTTATATAAAGGCATTTTCTTAAGTTACTAACTATACCTTTATAAGTAAGTATATAATTAAATATAATAAGGTAGTATTTAAAGATACTACTAATAGTAGTTAGTAGTTATTACTATAGTTATATATTTATTAATAAGGAATTAAAAAGGCTATAATAGATTTTCTTAAGGCTATTAATAAGGATATCTAAGCATTAAAGCTTAGACTTATTAGGGTTCTTA
>SRPT01000424.1:0-26537 GCA_018360205.1 Claviceps digitariae | reverse complement strand
AAAAAAAAAAAAAAAAAAAAAAAAAACGAGTAGTGAACGAATGATTATTGGGTTCAAGGGAGAGTTGGAAGTCAAACAAACAAGAAAAAAAAAGACAAATGAAAAAGACAGAGCAAGAGACAGAGAGGGTGACAGAGAAAGACAGACAGAGAGAGTGTATCGACAAGAGCGAAAGCGAGAGTCAGCGCGAGAGCGGCGGCGGCGGCAGAGGCAAGGGAAAAAAAAAAAGAAGCAGCAGTGTTTCAGAGTGCCATCGGGAAGGTATGTATATGATTGTACACGATGGTCGCCCATGAGGGGCCATTGGACCGGACATCAATGGCATCCGGAGCCAAGCATGTCCTCAGGTCCTCTGTACCCTCTGTACCCTCTGTACCTACCAGAGCTACATGCGTCGCCGGGTTGACAACAAGCGCCGAGCGAAACTGGACTCCCATCCTTTCGCAGGTAGTCCAAACATTGAAGGATGGCCGACACCAGTCAGTCACTCGCCCAGCGTCCGGCTCAAACACCAACGGCGGCGCGTAGGCAGCGGACCACCCGACGGCAAGGCCAGGCACGAAGAAGGTACATTCATAAGTACATACATGTACCGTCATTAGTCTGTACCAGACCGGAGTCAGGAGCCCTGCCCCTCGCCCCTTCCCTCGGATCTGATCTGACCGCCAGGACGCGGAAGCTCGATTAGGAACCAGGAACCATGGAGCCTTAGCGGAGCCACAGGCTGGAGTAGGCAAGCCCAGCCACTTACAAAGCGCCAGCGCGCATGATTAGCGCATCGTGTTTAATGAACATGCTGCACCAAGGCTTTTGCCCTCTGCATGCGGGAAATTGCGCTTGACGCACGACCGGACGAGACGAGACCAGGAGATGCGCCAGACGACAAGACAACAAGCCCCGTCTTCCGGCAGTCCAGCGCACGTGACCTCTCCACGCAGCTGTTAGGCGCCCGTCTATACCATCAATCTATAAAAAGAAATGGACGCACCAACGAGCAGTATCTACTGGCTCAAGTGGCCCCCTTCCACAGAGCATGTGTAAAATGCAAAATCATCAAGCGTACTGCACTGTACATACTACAGGTACCTCAAGTAGGTAAGAATACAAGATGCAAAAGAAAGGGTTTGGAAAACCGGCCGCGGCCCACACATCTCGAGGGAGGTCGTTGGCTCCGTCCGTCCGTCTTTGTCCGGAACAGGCCAACTGACACGTGCACCTGATCTGACCGCATCCCATCCAAACTGCCCTGCCATGAATGATGAATGATCAATGATGTGAACTTCCCGCCGCCACAGAGAGTGTAAGAACAGGCGTGTCGCGTGCCAGCCGCAGCCGCCTCGAGTGCGTGCATGTGCCGTCAATGCATGCATCCATCTGCCGAGAAGCATGAAGCATCCCCGCCCTGCGCGACAACGACATGCCCCTCTGCAGAATCACACCACGGGCATCTCCTCGCTCACAACCAAGGCGCCGTGTAACGCGCCCCACGGTTTGCACTTTCGCTTTTCCTAGGCATGGCAGACAGGGAATCTGCTTTCCCGGAGCAGCAGCACAAAGAGCGTGCATCATACGCCCCCATGTTATGTACTCATCGCTTGACTTGGCGTTCGGTCATGATTTAAGTTAAGATAGGGAGGGGGGCTGGGGGCTTTGGTGGCGAGGAGCTGCGTCGAGATGGGCGAGTAGTTGGGACCATTCTTACTTGAATTGAAAGCTGAATGACGGATAAAATAGTATGCACATATGCATACAAAACGTCATATGTATGAATTTTCAAGCAATGCAATATTCATGTCAGCGTACATAAAGACAATGAAGCACCGTCGGACCTCGGACCACACCCTGCTTACTTAAAAAAAGAAACAAAGACAAGAAAGAAAAAGGAAGAAAAAGGAAGAAAGAAAAAGGAAGAAAAAGGAAGAAAAAGGAAGAAAAAGGAAGAAAAAGGAAGAAAAAGGAAGAAAAAGGAAGAAAAAGGAAGAAAAGGGAAGAAAAAGGAAGAAAAAGAAAAAAACTGCCGTAGATGGGAAATCTCTCATTGTTTCTATGAATCTCCGAAAAAAAACTCCTCGAAATATATTTGTGCCAAGGAAATCGAAAAACGTCATGTCAATCAAATCCAAACTCCGCCGTGTACCAACGCACAAAATATAACGCACACATTCAATAATGCACACACGAGACAAGGCGTCCCTGTCCGGAGGTCCAGCTCAGAAATGGAGGCCTCTGGAAAGTATATATGTATATATGTTGCATGAGGAAAAAAAAAAAAATTAAGAAGGACCGATTCTCATCTCCAAACAAATGTGGCGCTTTCGTGAACAGCCGCTCTGCCAAGGAAAAAAAAGCATATTTACTTTGTCTTCCCTCATCTCTCCGTCTCCACGCATCGTGCCCTAACAAATTGTCATGGGCTAGTGAGAAATAAATCGAAATACATGTCATTCCTAAAAACTCCCGACACTTTCATAAGAAAAAAGAAGAAAGAAGAGAAAAGGGGCCCCCACCCTCGTTGTTATATGTTCGCCATATTTAGTTCGACAAGTCCCCCTTGCACAATCAACAACTTTATGTTCGAAGAAAAAGTATCTGTAGACAATACTTCAAAACACCAGGCTTGGAGAAGAGGCATACTGAGCTGCTCCTCTGGCGGCCATGGATTTTGGTCAGGCATGCCGCGTTCGTCTTTCCTTTTCTTGACCACTGATGCCGCTTGCATCGACGAGAAATATCTTCCCCGTCTCTTAAGCACCCATGGCTGGAATTTTCTTGCCTCGCTTGCCGAGAAGAGTGGCGTTCTCCAGGTTCAATTCAAAAGGGCCTTTCTGTTTGTTTCGGTCCCTCACCTGTTGTCTGGCTGCGGCAGTCACAGCTGCTGAGTGCTGGCCGTAGCCCTTGTCTTTGACCCTCTCTCGCTCCCGACCACGAGCCTGCGCTTCTTGGTCTCGAAGATTGGTATTTTGCATGCTCTGTTCCAACGTGCGCGTTCCAGTTTTACTTTTACTGGTCGAGTGCTGGTCAACTTCCATCTCATCCGCCCCCCTCTTTTCCCCCTGTTCTTCCTCTTCTTCCTCTTCCTCTTCGTCCAATCCGTCAAGTGGCCGGCCCATGCCGCCGGCAGCTCTGACTCCCGCTTGGCTTCGGCGTTTACCTTCTTCTTCTTGGCGATGAACAGCATAACTGACATCAAAGACTTCTCGTAGATTGACGGCGCCGGGTGACCGGAAATCGTATCTCTTGGCATCAAACTTGCTCGAGTCGAAGGCTCGAAGGACGGCTTCCGACTTCTTCTTCTCTTCCAGCGGCGTCGGTCCCGTACCCATAATCCATGGATGAGCGAGAAATTCCCGAATAGTGAAGCGCTTCTCAGGGTCAACGGTCAGGAGGTGGGAAATCAGATCTTTTGCGGAACTCGAAATCTCATCCCACCATGGCGACAGAAAGGTGTACTGTCCCCTGGCGACCTTCTCCGTGAGCACTTCGATGCTTTCGTCGTAGAATGGCGGGAAGCCGCAGAGAAGTGTATATAGCACGCATCCCAAGGCCCACATGTCAACCGACTTGGAGTAGCGTTCATCTTTGACAATCTCGGGTGCGGTATAACCCACAGTTCCGCAAGGTGTCATGGTAGAATTCTCCCAGACGATTTTCGACAAGCCAAAATCAGCAATCTTGATCTCGCCAATGCCTCCCGCACCTTGCCCAGCGAGAAACTCCCCTTCGTCTACCTTGTCTTCATCGCCAGGCTGCTTCGGCTTTTGAACCCTGGAGGGAATAAAGGGTATGGGATAGAAGAGAATATTTTCCGGTTTGATGTCACTGTGATGGTATGGTTAGATGCGAATAGCGATGGAAACAAAAAAGATGTGCGGGAAGAACGTTTCCTCACCGATGGACCACGCCCTTCTCTTCATGCAGGTATTCCAGGGCTCTGGCAACCCGAATGATGACGTGTCGAGAAAGTTCTTCACTGAAATAGGTAAGGCGAACTATCTGGTGAAACAATTCTCCCCCTGGAGCAAGTTCCAAAACAATGTAATAATACTGTTTGGACTCTGAGAAGTCAATCAGTTTGACGATATTGGGGTGATCCAATTGACGCATGATTTGAACCTCTTTCAAAATATTGGACCGCTGCAGCGAGTGATGACAAATAAGAAGAAGAAAATGTCAGTTGTCTCATTAGGACTTGATAAAGCATAGTGCATGCTAACCAGCAGCAGTCACATGAAAATAGAAATGAAAGCAAAACAAGCGACAAGAAAAAAAGAAGAAGAAGAAGACGAAGAGGAGAGCAATTAATCAATATAATGAACGAAAGGAGATTGGCTGTTTTGCGCACCTCAGCTGCTTTCGGAGCCTTTTTGAATTCCGGATGTAAGTGCTTGTCACCCTATTCAGGGGTAAATCCCATTTGGTTGGTAACCGTTCGATAATCAACGTAAAGCGACTCGCGCAATGGAAAGCAGTGCAAACACCGGAAAGGTATGATCCATTGAAAAAAAAAACAATTTCGAAGTGCACGCGGGAACAGGGGAAACATTTACAAAAGGTAGAAAAGCAGGGCAGGAAGAATCCCCCTCCCCAACCAATCAACCAACCAAAAAAAAAAACGAAATAAAAAAGAACATAAATAACAACAACATACACCCATTAAATATCCAGAAAAGAAAGATGGAAATATCAACTTACTTGTGCATTGTTCATTTCATACTTGCGAACGACTTTAATGGCAACCTCGCCGGCGTCGCCTTGCAAGTCACGGGCGCGATAAACATTACTAAACGCACCATCTCCCATCTTCTCGATCAACTCCCATCGTTCCAAGCCAGGATACCGTGGAAATTTACTTCTGCTGGCATTTTCCTCAGCAATCAATTTGGCGAGGCTGGCGTCATCGACACGCTTTGTAGATGCACTTCTTGACTTGTCCTGAATGTCTTGATGCGGTTCAACGCGGTGAGCGGCGGCGTGGGCTGCTTGGGCGACACGGTTAGCACCATCTCCCGGCACTCCAGAGTAGGCTTCCTGGGGCTCCTTGGGAGGGATGTGCTGGTGTAGTGTAGGGTCTGAAATGTTCATTTTCTTGTCGTTGGTAGGTTGAGGTGGGGGATGAGTAGCGGCAGAGTCATTCTTGTTGAGGGACTCGTCGTTCAAATGGACATTACGTGCTTGTTTGCCTGGAAAGAAAACACGTCAGATGGGCAGCTTGACAATGCGATGCATTAAGGTGAAGAGGGTCATATGCCGTCATGGCTAGTCGGGGCTGAGAAAACGGGTGCGGACTCTGACAGCGTCTTGTGGCGACGGACAGAAATGAGTGTTTAGGTGGACAGACTGCGGACAGAAACATACCATGGCGGATAAAGTTCTTGAGCTGCTGGATTGTCGACATGGCTGCCGTCAAACAGAAATGTCGCCGGCAAGCGACTCGTCGAAGCAACTGGGCAGATGTGTGTGTGCTGGTTGCCGAACTCTCGGGAATGGGAGCTGCAGTATCGGCGCCCAGGATCGTGAATGAGGTACCGGGCAAGCACAACAAGTCTGGTCCAATACGACCACCAAACTCAAACGGCGTCAGGCGGGTTGCCAGGCGATGACCTGCGAAGGCTGAAGCGGGGTTTTGCGGATAATTGAGCAGTGCGCGAGACAGACTATCGCAGCTCGAATCGGAGTCTCGATTGAAAACACGATTGGAGATTTTTCGGCTCTTGAAGGATGAAGGATGATGGGCGGGAGTCAGTCTAATCGTCTAAGGAAGCAGGAGCAGAAACAAATGTGTCAGCGATGGTGCGATTCGGGGATGCGATAAAAGCAAGGACGAGCAGAAGTGTGTGTGGGTGGGAAAGCAAGAAATGGAAGGCGTGTGGTCCAAGGAGATTGATTGACGTCTGGTGTGGTCTGGTGTGGTCTGGTGTGGTCTGTCTTGTCAGGGTAAATGTGGATGGACAGACCAGACATCCAAAACCAAACCACACACAGGCTGCTTACGGATCCTGCAGCAGTGGGTGATCTCGGGAGCGAGCGTGGAACAGGAGCGGGAACAAGATGGGACTCACCAGCAGCACAGTTACTTTTCTTTTCTTTTCTTTTCTTTTTCTTTTCCTTTTTCGTTTCTTTTTTCCTTGGTCTTTTTTTTATTCCTTGATTTCTTCTGGCTACCTCGTCGCTGGCGGGCGGGCAGGCAGGCAGGCCAGGCTGGCAAATGTCAAAGACTGCGTGCGCAAGACTGCGTGCGCATGTGGGCTCGGCCAGTGACTTGGGCCACTTGACTGGTCCCCTGGATGGCAGGATGGCACCAGACGCACCAGACCAGACCGGACTTGACTCGAGGCTAAAGTGGGACAGCCGCAGGTCGACCTTTAGCGATGAGGTCACCAGCGCTGGCTGTCAACCTGCAGCAGCCTGGCAGGTTCCCGTTGGTCTTGACTCTGGTCCAGGGAAACCCCCCCCCCCGGCCCAGGCCAGGTCAGTCCAGCGACGCCAGTTCATGCATACTGACTGCGCACATCTGGAAGGAACAATATGGGATTTCAGATCAGGGCACTCGGAGTATATAGCAGACAGATATCTCTGATACCAGCCGGCCGGCCCATGTCTTGCACGCCGACTGATGGGATGGCGGAGTGCCTCGGCCAAGTCCTTCTTCGCAAGTTCCTTCTCCCGCTGCAAATGAAACCTCCATCATCAGCCCCCCCCGCGGTTTCATCACCGGGACCATGAGCCGCACGGCGATGGCAGAGACAATTCATGAGCCCCATCCGTCCAACTCCAGATGGGTGTCCGATCATGATGTCAGTTGGTGCCGCTGCCAGGCTGCTCTCCATCCGCTCATCGACCCTCCAGCGCCCATTCAGGGCTCTTCGGGGCTCTTCGGCGCTGATTCAGCCCGCTTTGGTCCTTCCATCCAAGTGCCAGCGCCACTGCGACTGCTCTATTGTCACTGTCACGGGCAAGACGAAAATCGTCACGTCGACTTCAGGCCCCACCCAGCTGAGTCCGCCCCTGGCGTCTTGGCAAATAGAGAATGACGGAGAGACATACGTCATAGCCTAATTGGTCTCCAGTCAGTCCTAGACTAGCCTCGCCAATCACGCCGTGCGTTCGCGCGCCTGGAGCACCGAGAGGGCTGGGTCTGGACCATTCTTGTTGCACGCAAGTCTAGGCCTTCTGGAGATTCCCTCGTTCGGGAGCGTGGAGCGTGGAGATGGATGACGCGAGGGGCGGACTCGACAATCTGCAGATGCAAATGCGTCGAGGCACGATAGATTCCGCATCAACTTCGCTTCCCTGTCTATTCTCTGTGTTGGGTATTAGCTATTAAAAATATATTCGGTCATCTAGAGTCTCGGGTCTCGGGGCTTAGAATGCGTCGTCAACTCAATTTTTCTTGTTCCTATACCCAGTTTCGAGTCAGCAGCCTGACAAGCACGCTCGCAAACCCCAGCCCACTTATCCGTATAGGCAAAACCAATCAACATTCAAGCTGACGTCTGGTGCGGGCTTTTTTTTTTTTCAGGGACCCCTTTCTGCTGAAAGTGCCCTGAAAGTTCCTCGACTTCGCCGTGCTTGGACCACGCAGACGCGAAAACTTGTCCAACAACCGCCACCCAAGGCCGAGATAAGAAAAGGTAGACAATTGTGGAACTGCCACACACACACAATCAAGTGCTTCCACTTACGATCAGATCACATCGGGCAACGCACTAGAACCGTGGCGTCTTCCCAACGACTTTGGTCCAGGCAGGCAACGATAATGGCTCTCAAAAAAGCAACCACCCACAGGGCAAGACTAGAGATGTTGATTTGGTACCTACTTGGTATCGAAGCTCACCATGACATCCCGCGCATACCCTGGGGTATGGGGCCAGCAGGTGCGCGAGGTGCGAGTCTTCTTAGTACTTGCTTGCTTAATGACGAAGCATGTCTTGATGGGCCCTAACTCATGCACTGTCAAAAACCATGTTGAACAGACATGTTGCCTTACTTCGCACGCGGTGATGCTATATCGCGATGAAAGTCGGAGCCTGCTTGGTTTCGTGTTACTCTGCAACAAGGAAGCACAATGCAGAGTTCCTTTTTTCCTGATTGCTTTGACCGATGCCTTGCCTTTGAATCGTGCCAGTCTTGCAGCTCATAATAGTTCGATACATGGGAAGACGTAAACCTGACGAATTAAGTCCATTGCGGGTTTGACGACAGTGATCATGCTTGTGCTCCAACATCGTCAAGACAGACAGTTCTGGACTCCTGGCTCGTGCAATGACACACACAAACTGTTGCTTCGTCAAGGTAGTTCTGGACTCCTGGCTCGTGCAACGACACACTCAATCTGGTAGCGGCAATGCAAATCCTGCAAAAGACGGCGAAAAATCATCGGCATTACCATCATCATCCATGTACAACCATGATATGAAACTGCAACCCATGACTTCGAACCCATCTTTCAAGTCCTGGCAGGGTCTTTCTCGACCCATCAACGAAAGAAAAAAAGTAGGACATGTGCACACTTTTGTCAAAATTACCATCTGAGATATATGCACAATCTGTAGATCTGAATGGAAAGAAAGCACGTGCTTGGCTTCTCTAGATGTAGTATTATGCATGCCTGTCCTTGAGCACGCAGGGTGTATACGTGCTTTCCAGTCTATGTTTACCAGGTTTATCATTTAGCTACCCCGAAAAAAAAACACGACGAAAAACCGAAACCTTCTCTCCAGGATCCGTATTATTGTTATGTTTTACAGACCTCTTTTCATCGCAGAGCATCTTACTCTTACATTCAACTACCCACCATCCTAGACTAGAACTCATTCCCATATAGAGCAAATCATGTATAAACTTCCGTGATGGCTAGACATGGATGTGCAGTGTTTCTGTGTTTCTATCACACTCGGCTCATCTCGCGCGTTTGGCCGGCCAGCTCCAGAGGGATCCTCGGCTGGACACATAATCACTGCGAAACCCATCATGACGAAGGACACGGGCGGCATGAATTCACCCCCAAGAGTCAAGACATGGCAAGCGTAAAAGTCGTGGTTTCTTTCTCAAAGTCGTCCTGTGCCAGTTGATTTCCACGCCAAACAATGGTAAATACAGTGTCAGGTCCAATATAATTCCGGCCACCCTGTGCGAAAACTATGTAGTCCGATCTCGAGGAAAACGTAATCATCATTTATAACTCCTCAGTATCCATTCCATCGCCATCGGCGGCCTCAGAAAGACACTCCCTCTTGGGCATGGTGGCCTCCTTGTCAATCATTTGCCTAGATACAGCGACGATGTTATCCTCAATCAGCTCCTGTCCAACATCCTCCAAGTGCTTCTTTGGATCGAGTTTGCCGACGTAGCGTGTCTTGAGTTGCTCCTTTGTCAGCTCAGTCTCCTCCTTGACTCGCTTCTCATATCCATCTGCGAGGCTAACAAGTCTTTGCAGTCGTTCCTTGTTCTTGTCGCCTTCTAGTCGGAAGTCGTTCATCTCCAGTGCCTCGGTCCAAACGTGCTTGTGAAGGTTCATCAACATGTTCTCTTCGAGGGCCGTCTTTCGGTAGTTGATGGCAATGGAGTAATAGTGTCGATTTAACCCGTGAATCAACGCCTGAATTGAAGGCTTGTTCAGATGTCCCAAGTTGCTGGTGCTCTGTCGCGGTTCCTGACCCATCATTAAGAGCTGTGGGTTGATGAGGCGGAAGGCATCGATGACAACTTTGCCCTTGACAGACTGGATTGGATCGACGACGACGGCAACAGCGCGAGGGTTCAGCTGCTCGAATGATTGCTGGGTATTGATATCAACCGAAGAAAGCCAGCAGCCGAAACCGGGATGTGAGTGATACCAGCCTACCACTGATTCAGGTCTAATTGGGAAAAAAAAAAATAGATCATCAGCCTCCAACATGCATGGATTGGCCAATACCCGACTCCAAGGGAAGGCTTACCGTCCTGTTTGTCGCAACATGTCCATCATCTTGGTCTGGAAAACAGGATCGACAGCTTCGACACTGACCCCTGTACCGCTCTGAGGCATGGCGAAGACGTCCATTACCTTGACCGTGAAATCATCCACGAACTCCCCCAGCATGAGGCCCATGACTTCCATGGGCACACCGGCGCGGCCATGTCGCAGCATCTTTAACAGCGCCAACGAGGAAATGTAAACCGTCTCAGAGTTGTCGATAAGACTCGTGTTGTCCTGTAGCCACGAAAATTCAGCAGGTCGTCTTGATACCCGTGTTCGCAGCTGGAAAGGTCAGCCTTGAAGCTACACATACCGTGCCGTGAGCAGCGCCGCCCATGCTCATACCACCACCGCCAAGCAGATTCCTGAATCTTTCCATCGTTGAGCTTCGCAAAGCAGCAAGGGCGTTTAGTTGAGACTCAAGAAGAAAAAAAAAAGAAAAGGAGAAGGAAAAAGAGAAGAAAAGAGCCCGCTGTCGGGAAGTCGAGTATGATGATATATCTCGACGCGGAATGATTGCTTGTATCTGAGGTCTGGCCCAATCGAAGCTTCGTTCGGCACGTGTTGACGCCAGCGCCGGCAGCCTGTTGAGTAGTGACAAGCTGAGTAAGAATAGTCACGTGTAGCGCAGGTCGCCCTTGCTCTAGCTACCTACACCTACCTACTTCTTACTAACTAGAAACCCGGGACGCGTATCATAATGCCACGCTAGGCGAGGGTCTTAGCTTAGCGCCATTCCACAAATATTTTCCTTTATATTTGACAGTCATAAAGTCAATTAGGGTCGTATAATATTTTTTTTTAAAAAAAAGTACTTTGAGTATGACTATAATATATTATAGCTTTATTTAATATAAACAGATATATTAGCATGTATGCTTCTCTTCGTAATGTATGAGGTCGCGAGGACCTCTACTAGTGTACTCTCCTGGAAAATTAAATTACTTAGTACTTAACTTAGCCTTAAGGGGATAGACCGCGGCCAGAGCCATTAGCTTGTGGCTTGTAACCCCAGCAAAACCTCCCGTGCACGTATTTGATAAAGCATGTACCTGACCCATGCTGCGACTAGTAATTCTTCCTTTACAACTTAATTCTCGCATCTTTTCATTGCCTCAACAACGTCACTTGCGCTCTTACGGAGTTCTTGATTCCCCTTCATCATTTCGGACCAACATTAACTCATTGCGCGATCAAGAACTTTTTGATCAAACAGACAACCTGCTTCCATCCTTGCGATGGGAGATTCCAATAAAGTCCAGCTGGGCTCCATGGCTCTCAATGAGTCGTCCCCCAAGAAAGTTGCCTACTTCTACGACTCGGATATCGGCAACTATGCTTATGTTACTGGACACCCTATGAAGCCTCACAGGATTCGTCTGGCGCATAGCTTGATTATGCAATATAATTTATACCTGAAGATGGAAATTTACGTGAGCATTGGTTTCCCATCACGACCCGTGGCGGGCGCAAAAAATGGAATTCGCTAACTGATCCCAAGCGTGCCAAACCCGCAAGTCGAGGAGAGATGACCCAATTTCACACCGATGACTATATTGATTTCTTGCAAAAGGTCACCCCCGACAACATGGACAGTTATATGCGCGAACAGGGTAAGTACAACGTCGGTGATGACTGCCCTGTTTTCGATGGGCTGTTTGAGTTCTGCGGCATCAGTGCTGGCGGCAGCATGGAAGGGGCTGCTCGCCTGAATCGGCAGAAATGCGATATCGCGGTCAACTGGGCTGGTGGCTTGCATCATGCCAAGAAGTGTGAAGCGAGCGGCTTCTGCTACGTCAATGGTAAGTTTTCCATCGTTGTCTCATTCGTACTGCATGAATTTTTTTGACACTTCGCCTGGAACAGATATTGTACTAGGTATCCTCGAGCTTCTCCGATTCATGAAGCGTGTCCTTTACATCGACATTGACGTTCACCATGGCGATGGTGTCGAGGAAGCATTTTACACCACGGACCGAGTTATGACAGTCTCGTTCCACAAATACGGCGAATACTTTCCTGGAACCGGAGAACTTCGCGACATTGGCATTGGCCAGGGCAAGAATTACTCGGTGAATTTCCCACTTCGGGACGGCATCACGGACGAGTCTTATAAATCCATCTTTGAGCCAGTCATTGAGAATGTCATGAAATATTACCAGCCAGACGCTGTTGTCCTTCAATGCGGAGGTGACAGTCTGTCTGGTGACCGTCTCGGCTGCTTCAACCTTAGCATGGATGGCCACGCTAATTGCGTGAGTTACGTCAAGAGCTTTGGTCTGCCGACTTTGGTTTTGGGCGGCGGTGGTTACACCATGAGAAACGTTGCTCGTACTTGGGCATACGAGACTGGCGTTTTGGTTGGTCAGGATATGGACCGAGTGCTTCCGTATAATGAATACTACGAAGTGAGCCCTCTCCATCTAGACGTCTTCAGAACGCTATTCACTAACTTCATGAAGTACTACGCCCCCGACTTCGAGTTGAATGTGCGATCCTCTAATATGGAAAACTCAAACAGCAGAGAGTATCTGGAAAAGATTACTGCGGCAGTCATTGACAACCTCCGCCAAACTGGACCTGTGCCCTCCGTACAGATGCAAGATGTACCGAGGAGACCGTTCGGCGGCATGACGGACGAAGAAGAAGCCGAATTAGACGATCTAGACGAGGACGAGAATAAGGATGTGCGAATGACTGAACACCGCTGGGATAAGCATGTGGAGAACGGGGCCGAGTTCGAACCCAGCGATGATGATGATATGGCATCTGCCAATGGAGCGACTCGAAGGAGCAGTAACAAGCGCACTCTGACCGACTTTCAACACGCTGATGAGACCGAGAATAGCGGTAGCAAATCGCCACAGACCAAGCCAGGTGATAATGAGAATGGCAATGGACCGGCCGAAGGTGAAGGTCATGACGTCAACGACGATACAATTGAAGAGGTCAATGTCGTTCAAGAGCCTATACCTGATGTTCTCGAAGAAGACAATGAGGAGCCTGAGCCTGAGGAGCAGACAGTCGACGCTGATGGCGATGTCGGCATGACAGATACTGTCAATTCCACGGGCGACGAAGCAGCCATCAAAAAAGAGGAGGCGGAGCCTGAGCCAACTCCAGAGGCTGAAAAGGAGGGAGAACAGGAGGAAGACAAGATGGCTCAAGAGTCAACGGCTACTACAGAGCAGCCAGCGAGCCCCGTTTCTGAGGCGGCAAACGGGTCGAAAGAAAGCAAGACTGACGAGCATGCATCTGAGAAGGAAGTTGCGAAGCCTGCAGACAGCAACGGCGTCAAAGAAGGACCAGAGACTTTGCAAGCGGACGAGCAAATGGACGAGCAAATGGACGAGCAAGTGGACGAGCAAATGGACGAGCAAGTGGACGAGAAAGTGGACGAGCAAGTGGACGAGAAAATGGACGAGCAAGTGGACGAGAAGGTGAACGAGAAGATGGATGAGAAGGTGGATGAGAAGGTGGACAAGCAAGACAAGAACCAGGATGAAGCGGGTGCTGAATCATCCACGTGAGGCATTATCCAGGGCGGGGTGGTCCATTTGCATTCAGAAAAGCGATACTGTTGACTGCTGTATGGCAGCCGTTTATCATTTTTCGAGCTCGGACGCAATGGAACCATTCTGGGACAAAATAAACATCTATAACGGTAGACTCCTGGAAGGACTGGCGAGGCGAGGCGTGGTGTTCTGGGCGTGGTCATTTATTTTGGCGCGGTGTTATTGGCGCAAGGTTTGGTCTACTATTAGATGGGTGGTGGCATAAACTATTATTTCACAGTTTATTTTGCTTGCAGAAGTCGACTTTATTTTATTTTGATTCTGGCTTCTCGTTTTTGCCGCGATCTAGACGATTCTTGTTTCGTTTACGTGGAATAAATAGGATCATGGATAACATAACAATTAATAGAAGAACCCACCACTGTCAGTGGCCGAGGTTGGTTGGTGGTCATCCACCAGTGACCACTCGTCCCTCACCCACCTAGCGGCGCAGGCACCGATATTCTTCCGATAGCCGTAAGGATTTTTTTGGGGACCAAAATTTGGTGATTTTTTGCGCTGCAGCACGACCACCATCAGCAGCCTAAATCCCGACACCAACCGCACAACTGAATGCTTACCTCTAGCTTGACCGCCGAGACTGGGCTCTCCTATCCCTTCACGTAGCAACACTTATTTTTCTCAATTGCACAGTTGGATCATTATTAGCATAGCATTGAAATAAGTCCCGCCGACTCTCTTCTTTTTTTTTTCTGTCTTTGGGTTGTATCCCTTCGCGCCGATTAGCCCTTTACCTGCTCGCGTCATCGACCAAATCGCTGAGCTACACAGAACCACCCGCGATGCCTGCCTCCGCGGCGCCCGCCGCTGGTGACAGCGAGTCCGAGGCTGCAAAACTTGCGGTTTGGAAAGATGCGCTTTACGAACGATGCAAAGCATTCGGCCCAGGAAATGACATGTTCTCGCAGGATGACCTGCTGCGACTGGATGTCATTCCAAACAAGGATCTGCTGCTGTTGGCGCGTGTGGTGCAGTCGCTCAGCGATGACAAACTATTTATTACGATGAGGGAGGCGAGCGGCCAAGTTCTTTGGAAATGGAGAGATGCGCAAGAAGCTCACAAGTGAGTTTTTCTCTCCCATTCTGCGCGCTGGAGTTTGAGAGAAAAATGAAAGGAACATGAAAAAGGGACTGTCACTAACCAAGGTCCTATTATCATTTCCTACCCTTCTTCAGGTACAAACAGTGCTCAACAGACGAACAAGTCATGGTGTACTCTTTAATCGACGACTCGGGCGGGGACGGAATCTGGTCACAAACACTCCAGAAGCGCCTAAATATGCACGATTCGGTCTTAAAAAACGCCCTCAAGCAGCTCCAGACCAAAGGCCTTATTGCGCCGTTCAAGAATGTCGAGCACCCCAATAAAAAGATGTTCATCAAAGCGTCTATACGACCGAGCGATCGCGCGACCGGAGGACCCTGGTACACAGACCAGAACCTTGATGAGGCCTTTATTGAAGAGTTGCAGCGTGTGGTCTTTGATTTTGTGAAGCGTCAGAGCGGATACCTGAGCACGCATGGCGGCGCGGCAACGAGAAGCCAGGCGCCCCGGAAAGGCGTGGTCAAGGGCGGCGTGGACAAGGGCAAGAAGAGAGACGCAAGCGAAATGAGTAAACCGCCTGCCAAGGCAGTCAAGACAGCTCCGGGTGCCACGGCGAGGAAAGAAGCCGTGCGGTTGCCTCTGCCGGCTGGATACACTGGCTACCCGACAGTACGAGATATCGCTCGGTTACTATCGAGCAGTGGCATCACAAACAATACCATTCTGTCCGAGGGCGATGTCAAGAAATTGGTGGATGTCTTGGTATGGGACAACCTCATCGAGCCAATCAAAGTCGCCGGCAAGCTAGGCTACCGCGTGTCTCGTATCGCAAAGCAATCCACGGAGAGTTGGGCCGGACGAGACGACCCGAGCGGGCGAGATGGTGGACCAGAGCCGTATATAAGCCCTTATACGGAGGCTCCGTGTGGGAAATGTCCCGTCTTTGATCTTTGCGAAGAGGGAGGACCCGTGGGACCTAGCAACTGCGAGTATTTCAAAAGGTGGCTGGGGAAAGACTTGGACTAGGAACGAGTCTCCATACGGTGGGAGGTTACCATGTCGTCTGACATGTCAGTTGGCTCTTTGTATATGTATGATGAGATGGGTAGCGGTCATTCCGCCGTCCCGTGGTTTTTTTTTTTTTTTTTTTGGAGCGCATATTTACAACTTGATGGATCTACATGCATGGTCAGGAGTTTTCAGTCTTCGAATTTTATCTTCTCAGAGGTCCTGAATCTAGACCTGGATATGAGGCAGCATGGCTACGGCGTACATGATTGAATTGAAACATTTTCTAGACGAGAGTGTACTTGCAACTTCGAGGTGCTTCATTTCTTGCTTCTTATTTTCATGCTTATTTTCAACATGAATCTCTCTTCCTACAGGCAAGAGGAATTAATTTCTTAAATCGTGCGCAACGTCTCTATCGTTTTCGGGCCGCACCGCATACTATTAAAAGCATGAATTTTTATCTAGCATTTGCATGCCGCCGCTACACATGTATCGTGTAACCCTTTTTTTTTTGTTCTACTCTAAATCCGAAACAAAATTTGCAAGGCTAATCGATGGTTTACAGCTCGCCTGACTTGACAATCGTGGGAACCTTGAGCTTGACATAGAAGGCGGTCACAGGAACTTAGCCAGCTTGCGAGACTGCGCGAGACTGCAACTGATATCTCGATTTGTGTCCACGAACAAGCCAATTCACTAGCTGTTCGATGAATTTGGGACGCGCAAAATCCCAAGTTGACAATAACGCAAAATCGAGGACGAAGTTGGCGGTACTAACCCTTAATAGTTGCAGTAGGCTTACCGCCCTGGAAGAGCTTGCACCAATTTCTGGTTGATCAATGGACTCACGTCAAATGACTGCGTGGGAAAAGCAGGACATATGTACTTGATCATGGCTGCCGATGCAACCAAAAAGTGGTGGGGCCCTTGGAATTTGCCGAAAGCAGTTGCAAGCTGAGGAAGAGAAAAGATGCGACCCCGGAGCGCAGAGGTTGTGGCGGGGTAGGAGAGGTCGAAGAAGTGTTGATCGCAAGTTCTGACCACCCTTGCGACCCATAACGAGGGTTTTTGGAGGCGCCGAAGAGCTACGACGGCCTTGACATGGGGAAGCAACGCTTGTGCGATTAGATCTGGTCGGGCGATTCGATGGGAGCCTCGTTGAATTTTCTACAGAGAAGGAGCAATAAAGGACGGTCTCTGAGAGTCTTGAATCATACGAGGAAGACCTGGACCCGACGACTCCTGCAAGCAATCGGCACCAGCGCCGGTCTCGTCGCGCCAGGCATGATGATGACAGGCGGGCACGATCGTGGGAAGCCAATGACTTCAAATTCACGTCGAAAGACAGAACTTAATACAGGTAGTAATATAAAGATGGAATGGGATGTGTCTGAATGACGGTGCAGTTAATGGGAATGTTCAAGCTCCAAGCTCATTCATTACACAGGGGCAGATTTTGGGGGAAGCCAGGGGTTTCAAACCAGGAAGAGTCCGAGGTTTCGGGTAAAGTATCCGGCACTTGCCTTCCCGCGGCCAATCAGGTATCTGAACAAGTAGTAAGTACTGTTCTGGCACGACCTAGGGGACCTCTCCAACTGCAAACGATGACGCGGAAGTAAGTCTTTCTTGAATTAGCAGGTTTTTCAAACAAGCGACGTTTCGAAGCGCCGTTCCTTTCAAATAGCATAAAATCATTCATTTTGTATGTACTAGTAGGTACATGTGCCTTTGCATGTATGTACGTGTATATCGCGTCGACTGTGCTCGATGACGGGGGTCACGTGACACCCCCCTTTTCTGATCGTGGTCAGCTAGCGTCTGTGGGGTCACGATGCGCCCCGAGTCGAGTGACCAGCTTGTGCCAAGTTGGTTGGGCCCTCTCTCTGGCGTCAATTGAACTTGGTCACTTCTATCCTGTGCACAACACGACGTCTCGCCTCCCCCGGGACCATACAACATTTCGTCCCGTAGGCTGCATTCTGCCTCATTAATTTCAAAATGGATCTCAACGATCTGAAGAGCACCGTCTCCAACCTGACCTTGTACGACCTCAAGGCAGGCTTCCGCAAAGCTCAAAATGGTAGGAATCGTCATCTCGTCAACGAAATGCTCATCTCTCACATCAAGTCTCGATAGCCGTAATGAACTACACGGAGATGGAGTCCAAGGTACTTTCTTATGAACCCCAGTTGCGCCAATTGTGCCGGTTATGCCCAGCGAGGATCTAACATAGTCGCCACAGGTCAGAGAAGCTACGAACAATGAGCCTTGGGGCGCTTCATCGACATTGATGCAAGAAATTGCCAATGGCACCTTCAGCTAGTACGCCAGCGAACCAAATACCGAGTACATCTATGTACTAAATTATTTTCTTCTTCTTTTTAGTCAAACGCTCAACGAGATTATGCCGATGATCTATCGTCGATTCACCGAAAAATCCGCTGAGGAGTGGCGGCAAATCTACAAGGCTTTGCAGTTGCTCGAGTTCCTCATCAAACATGGCTCAGAGAGAGTTATTGACGATGCTCGTGGCCATATAGCTCTCCTCAAAATGCTACGTCAATTCCACTTCATCGATCAGAACGGCAAGGACCAAGGCATCAATGTGCGGAACCGAGCGAAGGAACTGGCCGAACTGCTCGGCGATGTGGAACGTATTCGTTCTGAACGCAAGAAGGCCAGGGCAACCAAAAACAAGTACACCGGCGTCGAAGGTGGTATGACATTTGGAGGTGGCTTTTCGGGAGGTAGCAGCGGCAGATATGGCGGCTTTGGCAGCGAGTCTGCCAACTACGGCGGCTACTCAGGGGGTGGTGTGTACGGGGATGGCGGTGGTTTCGGCGGCGAGACCGACGGATATCGTGAGTCTGGTGGTGGCCGCGGTGGTGGCGGCCGATCCGACCAATTTCAAGAGTACGACGAATTTGATGAAGGAGATAGACCATCTGGTTCTTCGAGAGCTTCCCGCAGAACAGAGCGAGCATCCTCCAAGAAGGCAGTCGCCGGACCTCCCAAGAAGAAGGAGCCAGAGGTTGATTTGTTTTCCTTTGACGAGCCAATACAGGCGACAGGTTCTGCGCTACCTACGGCCACTCAAAGCTCTGGTCTGGCGGATTTGGCTGGGCCATCGGGCGGCAACAACGACGACGACGAGTTTGACGACTTCCAGTCTGCACCTCCAGCGCCTCAGGAGTCAGCACAGCCTCTCTCTGCACCCCTTACTTCCACGGCTTCGTCGACAGCACGATTTGCAGCCCCCAAACCAGTATCGGCTCCTCAGACTGCCAACCTTAATCAGATGGTCAGCGCATCTTCCATCTCGCCGGCTCCCAGCGCAACTGCTACTCCAGGCGTGAACTATTCTGCCTTTGCAGCACCTCCGACACCAGCTCAGCCAACCAAGACCACGAGCTTCCAATCATCAGGACCCAATTATTTCGGCGGCATTCAAGCAAATGCTTCTACCTCAAGTCAGCACGGCATGTCAGGCATGTCAAGCATGTCGAATGTGACATCGAGCGGTCCGACAACCATGGCAAATACGAAACCGGTGACGAGCCCAGGTGCCAAACCTGCCGGGGGCAGTGCAGGCGGTGATGCCTTTGGTGCGCTCTGGGGCAAAGCTAGCATGGGTCTAAAAAAGACAGACAAGTTGTCGGGAGCGCCAGCCATGGGTCAATTGGCAAAGGAGAAAAGCAGTGCCGGTATCTGGGGAGCGCCGGCTTCCAATTCCCAAGCTACTTATGGAGGTGCATCCGCGGGTAATGGTGGCTCATCATCAGGCGATCTACTTGGCTAGGGCAACCGCGTACTGTCCAGTCGTGTTCCAATCCTTTGATTGGACGAACACAGCAAGCGCACCGAAACACCTAACAATTGACATGAAAACAGCTCGAGTCACACCACCTGGATATCTAGGTAGGCAGGCAGATAGAATACATGAGTCCCAAATTGGTTAATACTACCAGTGGTGACGAAGTGCACATGTTGAGCAACGGTGCTTCAAGTTTTCCAATATAGACAGGCGTATAGGCGCATGAAACCGATATGGGAGTAAACCTACTCATATCCGTACTTTTTTTGTTTTCTTCTCTTATCCAAACGTTTATTTTTCTAATATCGGAGTGTTTTTTTTTAAGATACAGGAAAGAAGCTTTTCAGTTTCTGAATCCTCGAACGACCCTCCTTTTGCACCCTTGTCTCATTCTCGCTTCTTCCGTGTGGACCTTGCTGACGGAAATGAAATACACAAGCACAAATTCGGCGTATGCGCCGTCAGCAAGGTGTTTGCCAGTCCTGCTGTTAGTGGGCGCCCTCGACGAGAGTTGGTTGCAGCGGCAGCCAAGGCATGCATTCGGATCATGGCTATGCTCTTTTTCAGCTCGCGTTTCAAGGCTCGTGAAATCAGTTTTGCCAATCACTGGCTGAGCGAGGCTGGTATCTGAAGGCGAGCAGGCCGCGGCCGCGCTTACATGCGACCAGGCGTGTCGCTAAGCGCTGGGCGAGCTGGGTGAAGCGCAGGGAACACATGTGATTGGATGGCCTGGCGGCTGCCCACCCTGGTCTTTGTCTCGCATCTCCGGCGTGCAAGTGGCAGGCAGACGTCGATTGTGGCTATTGCGAATTGGCAGGAATCCAAATCCAGGATGCTGCATCCTTCTCAGTCTCTTGAGTTCTACCACACGAAACGGGATGGCAAGGAGGCGTGGCGATGCTGCTGATGGCCCATTGACGCGGTCTTGTTGTTACATCAGGCAAACGGTCAACATCGCAGGTGGCCAACATGCCATAGAGTCTTGGGCGTATAAATACTTGGGCTTTTGCACGCTGCACTGACCTTTTTTTGTTCTCACCTTCATATAAAATCCATTATCAAAGAAAACATTTCCGTTTTTTTTTCCTTTGTGACATTTCCTTTGTGTCCTTTTTTTGTCCTTCGTCTTTCTTGGTTCGGACGGGGTCTCTGCATTTAGATCTGTTGTATCTCGAGCGATTGTATGCTTATCACTATTGGTTTCCAGCCTTAAGACAGCTTTCCCTCTGGTCAGACTCACAGAATCGGCTAACATCCTTTCATTCTTTTGAAGAGAGAGTAAAGCAAAGAATTGAAACATTATCGGCTCGTGACAGTTTCTCAATCGAGTTGGAAAACGAATCCTTCGCCTCTTTCTTGCTCGCACTTGCTACGGTTCGCGCAATATATATTGGAAGGGGAGTCCTCCGTCTTCATCGGACCGAAGCCGTCCTCCGTCCCTCAAGATTCGGTCTTCCACCTTGTCACCGGCTCTTCTGCCGTTGTATTCGAAACATTTACCTCTTCGCACAGCAGGGTGTGCGTCTAGGCCTAAACTTTCTTTAGATACTTCGGCTGTAGTCGTTTCCTCTGCCTCGCATTGCTTGAAGATGGGTTCTCCTCCTGCTCTCGGCGCCCTGGGCATGACTTTTACGGCAATGAGAGCTCTTCAGGCGGTTTCTCTCATCACCATTATTGGATTGACGTCCAACTTCATTTCCGAAATGGTGGCTGCGAGTTACGTGCCACCGTCTGCATTGGTGGGCACTCTTGTTGTGGTAAGTGAAAGTGCCAATTACTTTGCCGATGCCTTGTAATTCGGATCATTGACAGCTAACTAATTGAATCATGCTTTCTTCTTCGTCTTTTTCTCCTTCTTCTACTCTTTCAACAGTCTTGTATCACTGCAGTCTATACCGCCATCACGTATATCCTATACTGGGATTCCATGCTCCCTCTTCTCATCTCCACCGGCGCCGATGGTCTTTGCCTCATCGCCACCATTGTGGTCGCCTGTGTGGTCGGTCGCCCCGTCAGTTACCTTAGCTGCACAGCTCTTCCTGATGGCGGCAACACAGCCAACTTCATTCACTCTCTCTTCTTGAACCTCGCGCGCAGGAACTTCTTTGAGTGGATCGACCCGGACAAAACAAGCTGTTTTGAAATCAAGGCCATTTGGGGGCTGAGCATTTGCCTCTGCGTCCTTTACTTCATGTCCGCCATTATTTCGGCCTGCCTCTGGAAGCGTCTCAAAGGCGGTAGCAATCGTCCTCCCCGCAAGGACTTTGAATGAGGGTACGGCCGTGGGGTCTCAAGGCCAACGGGGAGATTGGCAGAAGCACCAACATCGGCAGCTTCACCTCGACGAACAGTCCAAAATGCCAGGAGCCTCGGCACACTGGCATTGGTTCATGAGCCGAACAAGAGATATGACAGCGACTCCAGCTACGAACACAGCCTATGCCTCGACACGAACGTCCGTCGTGCCGCTCGACCATCTGTCCGTTCCCCGTTTTCTCAGTCGGCCCCCGCGGCGACATGGATGCGCGAAGAAAGAGCTCGCGTTCGAGCAGCAGCAGCACGACCACTCCGACACATGTCCCGTCTGCCGCCCATTCCTGCCACTGTTCCTTGGTCAAAATCTCCCGTGGGACTGGGCTTGCTAATTCCTCTTCCTGCAGCGGCTGTAACGCCCAAGCGCAAGACTATGTTGGAACGAATCGATGGCTGGTGGGACTTGGGCTTGTTGGAGAAGGGGCATACTGTTTCTCGGAACACATGATTGGATAAACATGAGAGGTGTTTTCTTGTACTTTTTCTCGTTTTCGTTTTCGTTTCTTTTTTTTTTCCCATGTTGAAAGTGAAAAAAAGATGTTGGACCAGATGGATATTGACTTGCATTTTAATATTGGGTCGCACGGCTTGGAGTTTTGATTTTCTGCGGAGGATTTCTACATGTTGACATATTAGGTGGGTGGTAATACTGCAAGTGGTTAAAGAGCAGAGTATTAGAATTGAAACAAAAACATGGCATATTTTTCTTTTCCTTTCTGCTTTTTTTCCTTGGACCGTAATTTCGGTAATGTCTAGGGTGGGTGAAGGCACAGGTGATTGAATCGTGTTGGTACTCTACACCCTGTACCAATGATGAGACAACACGGAAGTTGCTCCGTGCGTATAAAAATAGCCTGCATCGAACTAGCATTGGCTGATGCACGCATCTCAAACCACGGACCAAGACCAAGTGCTGTCACTGTTCGCATGTCTGCTTTCCCGGGTCAACCGAGCAAGAAGGCTGGCTCTGTCAAAAGAAGCCAGGAGCATCCATCCGCTTTCACACCCCGAACGAAAAAAAAATCGCCCGGAAAGAAAATCTCATCATTTGAGCCCAATGTCTGGCCCTACGTCCACCATGTCGCTCTTGCGTCAGCTCATGTCGTCGGGCAAGACGCGCTCCTCGGTCGGCTGCTGGACGTGTCGAGTGCGGCGCAAGAAATGCGATGAAAACCGGCCCGTGTGTGATACCTGTAAGGCGCTTGAGATTACGTGTTTCTTCCAGGAGGACAAGCCGGAGTGGATGGATGGAGGGCCCAAGCAGAGGGACATGGCGGAGAGGATCAAGGCCCAGGTGAAGAAGCAGGCCAGCCAGAGGCGGGATCGCAAGTATCTCGACGTGCTCAAGGGGGAGACACAGCAGGTTGCGATACGCAACTTGGACGATGTATCAGCGGCGGCAACGACGACGACGACAACGACGACGGCGACGCGCAATCATGGGCCTGGCATGGGCTCTTCTTCCCAGTCGAGCAGCGCAAACGGCGTTGTCTCGTCGTCGCCGCCCGAGATTCCATGGCACCGCCAGGTCTTTGTACGACGGGAGGACGGTGAGAATAGGCCGGATCCTGATCTTCATTTCCTGATGATGTACCTAGACTACGTGTTTCCGTATCTCTTCCCCCATTACCGACCTCCGGTTCTCGCAGGCGGTCGTGGCTGGATCCTGGATGTCCTGCAGAGCAACAAATCCGTCTATCACACGGCCATTTCGCTCGCGAGCTCCTTCTTTGCCATTGTCATGGCCAATGGCGAAACGATGCATGCGTCATGCACGCGACGAGTGGTGGACCGGCTTGAGGCCCAGCTCGAGCTCGGTCTCAAGGAACTGACCATGGAGATGTGCGCCCTCAACGCCAGCAAGACCGGCTTTGACCGCGGTAAGGGGCTGGTCGTGATGCAGAGCATCCTCCAGATGCTCGTCTTCGAAGTGGCCACCTCCAACACGGACAACTGGCGGATGCATCTGGATGCGGCCATTGCACTATTCATGCAGATTCTGCCGGAGCCTCGCGACTGGACCGACACGCTGCATGCGTTGCATTCGTGTAATTCCCGGTGGCCTCCGCCGGAGCTCGGGACCCGACGACCGTGGAGTACGAACCAGGCAGCTCTGCGGTTCTTCACAGCAAGTCTCCTGTATATCGACATCATCTCGAGCGTGACGCTCGGGAGCGCACCGCGACTCACACGCTATCAAGAGCACGTCATGCCCCCCTGTGCACAACTCAACAGGAACATGGAACCCGTTCCCGCGGGGCCGTTATCTATGGACGAGTTCTTTGGCTTGCCCAACTGGGTCATGCAGTTGCTGGGCAATGTCGCGGCCTTGGACTCGTGGAAGCGGGTACAGGAGCAGAAGGGCTTGTTGACGGCCACGGAGCTCCTGTCTCGGGGCAAAGTCCTGTCGGACGGCATCAAGACGTGCTTGGAGCTGCTGCAGAAGCACCACCCCGACGTCCTGTGTCCGACACCGACGACCACGTCGACGGCGGCATTCCCGCTCCTGGTCGCCGATCCGGTGACAGCAGATCAGGCCGACGAGCACCCCATCTTCCAGATGATATGGCTGTTCGCCATGCTCAGCTACCTCCACGTCGTGACATTAGGCTGGCAGCCCTCCAGCCCCGAGACACGGTGGGCGGTGTCCCAGGCCACACATCTACTGTCCCAGCTGCCGAGGGGACCCTGGCTGCGAGCACTGGCGTGGCCAATGTGCGTGTGTGGATGTCTGTCCCCCCAGGAAGACGAGCCGGTGTATCGCGACGTTGCCCAACGGCTCGGTGCGCTTCAAGTTTTTGGTACGGTCAAGGAGGCCATGGAGGTGATGGAGAGAGTGTGGTCTATGCGTGACCAGATGGATGAGTCGTGGGATGTGTCGCGGTGCTTGAATGTGCTGGGCCACGGCGTCTTGTTGATCTGACTGTGTTGTTTGCCCATGGGGTGTCGTTGCTAGCGTTGAGCGACGTGTAATTTCTACGTGCCACTGATGATGATGATGATGACGAAAGCGTTTTTTTCTTCCTTTCTTCCTGTCTTCTTCCTTTTCCTTCGTGAATTTTATCAAAATAAGTATAATTCGATGCAAGGTCTGGCCATTTCATTGTGCATGGATGGCAAGTGCGTGTATTCGAAATGGAGCAACGTTGATGGGGGAAGACATGTTGTTTTCGATGGATGAGTATCTGGGGAGGTCTCATCCACTGATCTCTTAAGGGGTGATTCCTTGTTCCTTGTTTGACTCATTTTCTTGTTTTCACGAAATTGTTTCGAAATGTTCTCCCGAAGCATCATGTAGGGAATTCGCAATGGGGACCCAGAAACGTCTTTATCCGGTCCAGGCTGGCCACAGACGCTATGTTTGGGGCCAGAAAGAACCACCTACACGACATGAGGAAAAGAACGTGGAGACAGAAGAATCTATGCTATGCTGTTCTATCTAATGGGCATCTAAAGCCGCCAGTCCAAGAGCACGTCGCAGAATCTGCACGTACGCCCACACGTCTTCGAACCGTGTATACAGCGGCACGGGGGCCACGCGAATGACGTTGGGCTTGCGCTTGTCACAGATGGCACCGTTCTCTTCCAACGCCGCCGAGACTTGCTCCAGCAGACCGTCCCGCAAGAGGACACTCAGCTGGGTGCCGCGCTGCAAGGGGTCCCGCGGTGTGAGGATGGTGAAGAGGGGGGTGGGATCCGTCTTGGTCTCCTCCAGCATCTGGTCGAGGAGGAACTCGGCATACGCCGTCATGACAAGAGACTTGGAGCGGATGTCGTGCATGGTGGTCTTGTTGAAGACGGACAGCGCACCCGAAAGGGCGGCCAAGTCCAGGGCAGACGGGTTGGACAGCTGGTAGCCCGCGGCGCCGGGCGTGGGCACAAAGTTGTTGTCCATGTTGAAGCGGACGCTCTTGTCGCCGCCGTACCAGCCCATGAGTCGGGGCTGGTACGAGGGCTTGGAGGCCCCCTCGTGCTGCCAATCTACCTTGCCGAACCGCTCGTGGACGTAGACGCCTCCGATGGCGCCGGGACCGGCATTGATGTACTTGTAGGTGCACCAGCAGGCGAAATCAACATCCCATTCGTGCAGCTTGAGCTCGACATTACCGGCCGCGTGGGCGAGATCCCACCCTACCACGATGCCTCGCTCCTTTGCATACGCGGTGATCTTGGGCATGTCAAACAGCTGGCCCGAGTAGTACTGGATGCCGGGCAGCATCAACAGGGCCGTCTCGTCGGCATGCTCGTCGATTGTCCTCAGGATCTTGTCCGTGGGGATGACGCTGTTGGCGTCGGGCTCGATCTTGACCATGCTGGTCTTGGGATCGAGGCCATGCCACACGACCTGGCTCTCGATGGCGTAATGATCACTGGGGAAGGGCTTCCACTCGAGGATGATCTTGTGCCTCTTTCCAGAGGGCCTGTAGAAGCTGGCCATCATGAGATGCAGGTTGACGGTGAGCGTGTTCATAATGACAATCTCGTGAGGCGAGGCGCCGACAATTCCAGCCGACTGCTTCGCGCATTGCTCGGCCATGTCCTGCCACTGCGTCAGGGGCGAGTTTTCCATGTTGGTGAAGTGCCCATTCACGCCGATGGACGCCCACGTCTCCAGCTGGGCAGCCACGTACTCGCGGACGGCCTTGGGCTGCGCACCCAGGGAGTTGCCGACAAAGTACAAGCACGGCTGCGACAGATGACTTGGCTCGCTCTTGGTGCCATGGAGAGGCGGTTCACCTGTTGGTAGGAGTTAGCAAGATGAGATGAGATGCAATTGCCGCGTCCTCCCCTCTCTTTTCCAGGTGAAAAAAGTAAAAAAAA
>SRPT01000423.1:0-26558 GCA_018360205.1 Claviceps digitariae | reverse complement strand
AATATATTTACCTATAAATTAAATAATATAATATATTAAGAATACTAAATATCCTTAGCTACCTTAGCTAGTTATTTAAACTAGCTTATTATTATATTAATAAATACTATTATTAAAATTTTTCTTTTTTTATTTTTAAATAAAGAAACTATTACTTAACTAGGTTTTAATTTAAAATTATTTCTTTTTTCTATATTTTTTATTTAATTACTTATTTTTTAATAACTTATATTTCTCTTTCTATATCTTTATATTTTTTTTCTATATTTTTAATAGCTAAAAATATTACCTTAATAGGGAAATACTTTAATATATTATTATTACTAATATTTTATAAAATAAAACTAATAGCTTTAAAAAGAACTATAATTTTACTAAAATAATATTTAATTATTAATTCTCCTATTCTTTACCTATAATTAAATAATACTTATACTTATTAAATAAAAAGTATTTTTAAAAGGATATTAACTAGGAATATATTAGGAACTATATAGAACCTTATAGGTATTTAAATATTTCTAAAAAATAACTTTATTTTTACCTTCCCTTTAAGCTTAATTTAATACTATATATAAAAATATATATCTTTTAAAATACTAATAAAGTAAATAGTTAGCCTTAGTTTATAAATTATACCCTTTTTAATTATATTTCTTTATAACCTATAGTTTATAAAAGCTATAAAGAGAGGGCTTTTTAGGTCCTTAAGCTAAACTTATAAGTAAAAAAGCTCTTATAAATGCCCTATAAGTAAGTTTAAATGTACCTCCTTATTATAATTATAAATAATAAGGGTAGAATTAGTTATTATAGGCTTTTTATTAAATATATCCTTAGAACTAATAATATCTTTAAATAGGTATAGTATAGTGTTATTATATTTTATAGAATTATTTAATCTAAATATAATAATATTTATACTAATATTTAATTAACCTATTCTTTTCTAAAGAAGGAACTATAAAGTAGCACTAATATCTATAGGCATTATTTTAAATAAGTAGAATATAGTTATATTTAGTAAGGAGTTATTATTATTCTTAATAATATTTATTAGAGTTTATAGAATATAAAGTAATAGTTTATAATTAGTTAATTTATTAACTTTATAGTAATAGTAGTTTATAAAGAGAATTATTTTTATAGCTTTTAACTTACTATTATAAAAGAAAACCTTATTTATACCCTTAGTATATATATTATATTCTTTTTTAATAAATTTAATAAGCAATAAAAGGAGTTATAAAAGGTTCTAAATTATAAGCCTTATTTTTTTAATAAAAACTTCTTTATATAGTTAACTAATAAGGCATTCTTATAAGCTCTATTTTTTATATTTAATAGCGCCCCCTTCCCCTTTATCTATTTAAGCTTAGGCTTTAATAAAGGGTTTATTTATTATATTTTTAATATAAGTTCTTTTATTTATATTAGTATTAATTAGAGAGGTAATATTTATATTTATTTAATTAAATAGTATTAAGAATATAATAATATTTATTTATATTAGTAATTCTCTCTAAAGAATCTTAGTTAAAGCTAGTTAGTATCTCTTTAGTTAATATATTACTAAGTTAATATATTTATAAATAAAATTAAGAATATTCTTTTTATCTTTTTAAATTTCCTAAGTTTTTTTAATTCCCTTTAAATATTATTAAACCTAGACTATAAGAGGCTAAATAGTATAATTATTAAAATATTCTACCTAAAATAAGGTAAGGTAGTGTAAATAGGATTTTAAGGCTAGAAAGTAATTATAAAGAATAGGGGGAATTTAATACTTTTTAATATTATTACTAATTACTATAATCTTTATATAAGAATTATAGTAAATAAAGCTAATCTTTTAATTATAATTTAATAAATTATATTTATTAAGGAAGTATCCCTCCTTATTATAATAAAAGCACCTATAGTATTACTAATATTATTTATAGCTTCCTAGTTATATTAAGTAGAACTAGTTTAGCCCTCTAGTTTATATTATATTAACTTATATTTAACTAGGTAAGTTAAGTTATTTTTTAACCCTTTTTAATATATTAATTAGTTAGGTAATATTATAAACTATTATAATTTTTAAATTCTTAAGTTATTTAATAAGAGCCTTAATTTAGTCCTTATAATAAGTTAATTTAAAGCTAGGTTCTTAATACTAAGCCTAACTCCCTTAAGGTTTATAGAAAGCTAATATAAAATTATTATTATTAAATTAAGAAAAAGTTAAATAGTTTATATAGTTTAAATTAAATAATTAAGTATTATATTAAAAGGGGTAGTTATATTTAATGTTTTAATGTTTAAGTTATAAATAAGTCTTTATATACTTTATAAGTTTAAGTTATAGTTTTTTATAAAGCTTTATAAGAAAATTCTTATAGGTTATACTCTTTTAATTTATAAAACTAATAATTAATTTATTAGAAATAGCCTTATAAATATATTTAAACTGCTTAATAGCTATTTTTTAAGTTTTAAGTTAAGCCTTTAATACTAAAGTATAATATATTTATAACTATAAGTAAGTATTATTAATATTTTATAGTCTCTTTATATTATATTCCTTAAGCTAGTTTATTATAGTTTTTATTTACTTTTAAAGAGTTATATTATAATATATAAATAATTTCTCTTTAGCTTTAGCCTAGGTATAGGCTATTATAAAGACTTTTATAGTTTAGTAAATTTTTAAAGTAACTTCCCTTTTAAGTATTTAATACTAATTAGTCTTAGGTATACTAAAAGCTTTTATTTTAGCTTTAAAGTCTTTAATAAAATTAGTAATATTCTCTTTAGTAAACTAGTTAAATAGGTATTTATTTTAAAGAGATATAATTATATATTAAAAACCTAGGGATTCCCTAAGAATTTAAGTAAAAGTTTTAAAATTAAGGTTTTTAAGGTAGTTTATATTATTAGTCTTAGGGATAAGGCTTTTAATATAGTTTATATTAGTAGGTTTAAAGTTAGTAGCTTTAATAAAAAGTTTCTATATATTAGCTTTAGGTAAATTTAGAATAGAAAAGAGTGTATAGGTAAGGTGCTTTTTTAATAAGTTTAATATAAAGAGCTTTAAATAATTAAATAAATAGAAAAAGAATAAGAAATTAAAGGTTTTTAAAAAATAACTTTTTTATAAAGTTAAGAGTGTTTCTTTATTAATTATCTTTAGAATTCTATATATAAAAATAGTAAGGGTAATAACCTAATTCTATATTATAAAAGCAATATACTTAATAATAAGGGAGATAAGTAAAAATTCCCTTATTATTTAAAAAATTATTTAATTTACTAATTCCTTAATAGTTTTGCTTATTTTTACTATTATTTTATACTTTTATAAAATATAAAATATTTTTCTTATAGTATTTACTCTATATATTATTTTATTAAGAACTTTACTTTTTATTTAAATTAGCTAGGCCTTAGTCTTTAATAGAGAAAACTCTAGTATACCTTTTTAATTTTCTATTATTTTATACTATTTCTTTTAATTAAATAATTAGCTAAATTTTTACTAGAATTAAACTATTTTATCTTATTAGTTTTATTAGTTTAGCTAGTTAATATAGAATTCCTTATAGTAGTTAGGCCTTATTATAAAGTTTATTAAATCTAGTAGTAGCTAAAAGGTGCCTCTTTTTAATTATAGCTTATATTATAATTAAAAAAGAATATTACCTAGGTAAAACCACTATTTATATTAGCTAGAAATAACTACCCTAAAGTTATACTATATACTAAGAAAGAAAAGTTATATAAATTATAAAGAAAGTAAAATATAGGATTTTCTTATAATAATAACCTATAGTTAGGAAGAAAAATAAAGTTAATAATTAGATTATAGACACTTAAATTAAATAGTTAGTAATAAAATAAATATAAATAGAACTTTTAATTAGTAGTATTTTAAGTATTTTAATAATATTATAAATAAAGAATTATATAATAAAAAGGCACTTTAATTAAATAGTATAACGCTAGCTATACTAATTATAATACTTATTAGAAGCACTTATATAAGCATAAAACTGCCTATCTATATACTTTCTTTAATTAGTTAAATAACTTTCTTTTTAAGGCTCTTTTAGACTTATAAACACCCCTTTTCTCTGCATTTATATCCTTTGTGTAACTAAGCGAATTTTTCGCTAGGGCACCCAGACCCCTAACACAATAGCATAGGTGTTAAGCTTAATAACCTTACTAATATGCTTATCTAAGGGAATAAGAAAGTCCTAGTTATTAGAAAATAGGGATATCTATAGTGGACCTTATAAGCTAATAAGGCTATAGCTTTTTACCTTTCTAAGACTAAAATTTAATAACTCTACTATTAATTTAGCTACTTATTAATCTAAAGACTAGCTAAATTACTAAAGTAAGCTAATAAAAATATAAACTATAAGCTTATTAAAAAACTTACTAATAAATACTACTAATACTAACTTAATAAAAAGGCTCCTAAAAGGTTTAAATTCTTATTAAAGAATAACCTTAACTTTAACTATAAAATTATTATTAATATTTTATAAATTAATAAATAACTTATTCTATATATTATTAATACTACTATAGCCTTCTAAGCTGCTTATTTCCTTAACTAAAGAAGGTAAAAGGTATATAATATATAAAATACTCTTAAAGAATACTAAATTAATACCTATTTAAGCCCTTTAAATTAAATTACTAGTAATATTAAAAAGAACTTTATATTTACTAAATTTAAGTATTTAGTATATCTCTTAGTAATTAATACTAATAAAGTCTTTATAAAGGTATACTATAATATTAGTAAAATAAAAAAATACTACTTTCTTTTAAAATAAGTATATAATATTATTAAAAAAAAGGTTAGTAATATACTAATTACTAATTAATAGCTTTAAATAGTAGTAAAAGTAGTTAATAACTTAATAAGCCTTAATAGTTTTATATTAATATTACTAGTCTTTAGTGTATACCTTTATATAATAATAAAGTTACTACTAAACTTATTAATAACTTAAAAGGCAGTAGTATTATAATAAGCTATTAAAAAGGCCTATAAATACCTTATAAAATACTAATTTTAGAAAGCTATAAGTACTTAAAATAGACTTAATACTACACTAGTTTACTAGCTTTTACTATAGTTTAATATATATATATAGTAAGAGAAAAAAGGCTAATATAGCCTTTATAAGCTTATAGTTACTATAAAGAAAACCTATACTATAAATATACTTAATAGCTCTATTAATTTCTATAGTATTATTATTAAGCTCTATAAAATACCTATTAATAATACCTAAGTACTAAAGTTAGTAAATATTATTAAAAATAACCCTTTAGTTTCTTAACTAAAAAGTAAAGCCTTAATAGTAAAAATAACTATAATAATTACTACTAAAGGTAAATTACTAGGTTTTTACCTAAAGGGTAGAACTTTAATAATAAAGCTAACTACTTTAAAGGCTATTAAAGCCTTAAGGAAATAAAGCTATTTAAAGAAGTATTCTATAGTAATACTTACTATAAAGATATAAAGAGTTAACTTTAATTATAAAAATAAGGAGAAAAAAGGAGAAAAATAAGGAATAAAATAGAAAAGAAAAAATAATTTAACTTTATTAAAAAAAGGAAAAGTAAAACTTAGTTTTTTTATTAATAATAATAATAAAGGTTTTAATTTAAATTATTAGTATTAATAAATAAAATTAAAAAGAGAAGGATATTTAATTTCTTTAGAAAGAGAGAAAGTAAAACTTAATTTCTTTATTAATAATAATAATAAAGGTTTTAACTTAAGTTATCCTTATTAATAAATAGAACTAAAAAGAAAAGAATATTTAACTCCCTTAAAAAGAGAAAAAAGTAATATTATAGAAAAAGTAAATATACTTAATATTAATCCCTTTATTAAGAATAATAATAAGGGTTTTAACCTAAGTTATCCCTATTAATAAATAAAACTAAAAAGAGAAGGTAAATAAGTAAAGTATAAATTAAAAGTAAAAGCTAAGCTTAGCTCTTTAAAGGTAAATAATAAAGAGGGTTTTTATTTAATTTATTATTATTATAGTAAGAAACTAAAGAATAAAGTAAAGAGAAAAAATATTAGCCTTAATAATAAAGATAATAATAAAGGTTTTTATTTAAATTATTACTTTTAAAAGAAAAAACTAAAAAAAAAAGAGAAGGGAAATTATAAGGAATAGTAATTTTATCTTTAAATAGCTTATACTAAGTAGTTTTAATAACTATTACTAAATTTACCCTAAGTATAAGTAAGAAATAATAAAACCTATTATATAAAGTAAGGTAAATAATAATAGTAAAATTAGCTAATCTAAGTAGAATAATAATAAGGGTTTTAACTTAATTTATTACTAATAAGGGATAGAACTAAAAAAAGAAGGAAACTTAATAATAGCTAGCCTAAACTATAATAAATATACTACTTATAATAATATATCTTTAAAAGAAGGGTAGCTAAAAGCTAATAAAGTATAGAGAGAATAAAAAAAGAGTATTTATATAAGAGAAAGTGTATTTTTATTAATAAAAGAAAAAGAAGACTTTTAAATTATAATTACCTTTAGAAAAAAAGGTAAAATTACTACTAAGAGTATACTCTTTAAAGCCTTTAATAAGAAAGAAATTAATATATTACTAGTAAAAGGTATATTTAAATTTATAGAGTTTAACCCTAAAAAACATAGAAACTAATGCCTCTTTTGCTTATATATAGTCTAGGAAGTTAAAGGTAAGGGAACCTCTTTACTATATAAGAAATTATATTTTATAATCTAAGGCTATAGTAATTAAAAGAAGGAAATAATTCTTATATAGGCACTTATAATTTAATAGGCTAGCTAATAACTTATTATAATACTAGCCTTATTACTTATAAAAAAGAAGATTTTTCTTTAGCTAAAAAATATTACCTAAGTATATATATAATTATAAATAAACCTTAGCTAGCTTATTATTATAAAGCTCTTATAATAAATTAAATACCTTTACCCTAAAAATATAATAATAAAGGTAATTAAGCCTTTATATAGTATTATAAAGGTAGGTATATACTAATAGGTAATATACTTTAATTACTATAAAGAGATATTAAAAATAGTAACTTTTAGTTATAACCTATACTTTATAATTATCTTTAAAGATAATAATAACTTTAGGCTTATTAAAATATAAATAAATAATACCCTTAGCTTTAGTAATATAAGGTTTTTTAATAAAAAAAAAGAAAAGCTTTAGAGAGTAAGTTTTATAGTTAAACTAAAGTATATATTAAGTATTAAAAACCCCCTTATCTTTAATAGCTATATTTTAATAGACTATAGTAATAGTATAGTTAAGCTAAACTAAAAAGGCTAAAGTAAAAAGCTTATAATAATAGAAATTAAAAATAAAATAACTATAAAAGATTAATATATTTAATAATAAGCTCTTAGAGTATATATCTTAAGTATATGCTAACTAAAGGCACTTTTTAACCTCTTTATAGTAGTATAATATTAAAACCCTAACTAAACTAATATAAATAAGCTTAATAAAAGAATAAGTTAGTAAATTAAAAATTCTAATAAAGGGATTTACTATATTTTACTTAACCTTTAATTAGTAATATTATATATATTTATAAATAGGTTTTATATAAATAATAAAGACCTAAGCTTCTAAATTAAATTTATAATTATTCTAGGTAATAAGGTAAAAAGTAGTATTAATATAGAATTTAAGCTTTAAAGGAATATTATTATATATAACTTAATAAAGAGTAAAAGAGTTATAAAGAGTGCTCTTACCTCTAAGCTATATAGAATAGTGTAGGGTATAAATATAGTATATATACTAAGAGTTACTCTAAATATAATTATAAAAAAGCTATAAAAAGTATATATTTTAATAATAATCTATATAAACTCTTTTTCTCTATATAAATACCTTATAAAGCTAGGAATAATAAAGGAAAAATAGCTTATAATTAATATTATAACCTTTTAATAATTATATAAGCATTATAAGCTTATAGAAATTTAATAAATTAATAGGAATAATAATATTATAAATATAATAATAAAGGTAATACTAAATAAGGCTCTTAAGAGCTTTATTAATAATAATAAAATAAGAATTTAGATAGAAGAATAAGTAAAAAAAAAAGCAGCTAATTAATAGGAATTAGTTATAATAAATAAAGCTATAGAGGCTAAAGAATTTTTATATAATTAACTTAGTATAAAGCTAGCTAATTAGGGACATTCTTTTTAATTAAGGAATTTATATATATTAATAACAATACTCTCTGTTTTTTATGCGTTTTTTTAGCTACTTTTTAGGCAATTTCTCTTTATTAAAAAAGAGAGAATTTATAAGTATTAAAATTGCCCTTAATAGCATAACCTTAGTGGAATAGTATAACCTTAGGAAGGTTTAATTTATAGATACTAATTAGGCACATTGCGTGATTAGACCCACTAACCCTAATGCTAGAGAAAAAACTCTATATATAATGCTACCTTCCTTAGTTTAGCTTTTAGTATTATTATTAACACTAACACATTGTATTTATGACCCTTTTTGCACTAGTGCTTTATTTATCCTTTTATAACCTTTCTAAGGTTATACTAACAAATATTTTAGGCAAAGAATTATATAATAAAAAAGTACCTTAATTAAATAGTATAACGCTAGCTATGCTAAGAATTATACTTATTAAAAGCACTTATATAAGTAGAAAACTACCTATTTATATACTTTTTTTAATTAGTTAAATAACTTTCTTTCTAAGGCTTTTTTAGACTTATAAATACCCCTTTCCTCTATATTTATATCCTTCGTGCAACTAAGCGAATTTTTCGCTAGAGCACCTAGACCCCTAAAACAATAGCTTAATATAAATATATCCCTTCCCTTACTTTAGTTCTATTTTTAACTTAATCCTAGCTTAAAGAGCTTAAAAAGTATTCTTATAGTTTATACTTTATAAAAGGTAAATATATTTACTAATAATACTATAATTAGTAAGGTAAGTACCTATCCTAAAGTTAGGCTATACTTAGTATTAATCTATAAAAGGTTTTAGTATAATATATTTAAAGTATATTAGTATATATTAATTTTACTACTAAGTAAGTTTTTATTAATTTTATCTTAATATTATTATAATACTTAATTAAAGTTATAAATTAAGAATTAGCCTTTATATTATAATAATATAAAGAAATTTATATATATATAGTAGTAGTATAAAAATAGTAAAAATATTAATATAAGTTTACTTTATTTCTAGCTTAGTACTACCTTAGTAGCTAATATTATAATATAAAATAAGTAATATAGTAAACTTTAAAAAAAATTAAAATAGTTTATTATTATAAAGAAAAAAGAAAAGGCTATAGCTAAGTTTAGTATTAAGCTTACTTTAAAAGACATATAGTAAAAAAAGCTACTTATTTTACTAAAATAGTATACTAATACTTTAAAGAAAGTAAATAAATTAAAGAAAGAAAAGTAAAAATAGCTTATACTTATAGTAGCTATACTTTAGGCTAAAAAGGCTTATACTATTAAAATAATAGTAATAGTAATATTAAAGAAAGTATTAATAATAATAATAATAATAATAATAAAGAAAGTAAAGGGAGAGAGAGAGGTAGCTAAAAGGTTATAAGGTATTAGCTTAAGGCTATTAAAGGGCTATAATAAAACTAGTTTTTTTTTATTTTTATTTTTTTTTCTTAATTTAAAGTAAATTAAATAATAAGAATATTAATATTAGTATTATTTTATTTCTATACTATTTCTATAGTGTATTTATATATATTTAATATAAGGCTATATTTCTTAATATTATTCTTCTATATATTATTTTAAGTACCTTTTACTTTAATAGCCTTATAGGTTTAGCTCTTTATTAATATATATTTATTTTTTTTACCTTAGTAGTTTTATAGTTAAATAGTAAGGGTATATTATATAAAATAGCCTATATAAAGTAGCTAGTAAGTAAGGGTAATAGCTATATATAGGTTATTAAGGGCTAAGTAAATATTATAGTAGTTTTATAGTAATACCTCCCTAGGGGTAGTTAGTTATAAGTAGTTATAATAAAAGTAGTTAATTAAAATATAGTAAATATCTTTAAGATTTATTTAGCATTAGTAAATAGGTAAATCCACCCTAAGGATATATTATTTAAATAAAAATACCTATAGTTTAATTATTTTTTATTTTTATTTAAATAAAAGCTACTAATTTATATTTAAATAAATCTTTATAAAAGTATATAACTTTTCTTATTATTTAGAAGTTAGGTTTATAGTTAGCTACTATAGGCTTAAAGGGGCGCTACTATACCTATATAGTAACCTATTTTTAGTGCTATTTATTTTTTTACTTTTAGCTTAATTTTACTATTAGTATTAAGGTAATAGTAAGAGTAAGTAGCCTTTAGCTTAAAAATAAAATATATAAAGATAATAATTTAAAGACTTATTTCTATTAAAGTAGCTATTATTAAAGGTATACTATTATTACTATATAAATAGTTTAAATTCTTTTAATTATTTTAGGGAGCTTTTATCCGGCACCCCGGTTTTGATAACTCGGCACCCTTGTTGTGGCTGGGAGAGTGACATCGCCGGTATCGGGCCCGCCTGCAAATTTTGCTGTGAACCAAAATAGACCTAAATGTAGCTTTCCCATAACACCATATACATCAAAAAGAGGCCTTAGAAGCAGCGAAAAAGAGCCCTCACAAGCAGCAACGAAGAGCCCTCACAAGCAGCAGCGAAAAAGAGCCCTCACAAGCAGCAGCGAAAAAGAGCCCTTGTAAGCAGCGAAAAAGAGCCCTCACAAGCAGCGAAAAAGAGCCCTCACAAGCAGCAACAAAGAGCCCTCACAAGCAGCAGCGAAAAAGAGCCCTTACAAGCAGCAGCGAAAAAGAGCCCTTGCAAGCAGCGAAAAAGAGCCCTCACAAGCAGCGAAAAAGAGCCCTCACAAGCAGCGAAAAAGAGCCCTCGTAAGCAGCGAAAAAGAGCCCTCGTAAGCAGCGAAAAAGAGCCCTCATAAGCAGCGAAAAAGAGCCCTCACAAGCAGCGACGAAGAGCCCTTATAAGCAGCTATGTAGATGTTTGGAGATGTATATATAGTGCACCCCTTGAATGATTTTACACATCTACATGACAGGGGGGAACGAGCCAATTATATGCCATAGCAAGATTACGCTAATGTGGAGGATACATTAGTATAACCTCTTTTATAGAGAGGGATAAGGTAGCTATAGGTCCCTTGCCTATATGCATTAGCCCCTGCTAACAGCCCCTGTAGTATCACGTGCGCTGTAATCGCTAAAGAGGGGGGCTTGTGGGGGCTTGTACTGGTGTAAAATCATTTAAGGGGTGCATTGTAGAGTAGACAATGATTACCTAAGTTACTACTATGTATATCGCTAAGGTTAGCCGGTATCGCATGTCCTCGCCACATCCGTGCCACAACAAGGGTGCCGAGTTATCAAAACCGGGGTGCCAGATAAAAGCTCCCTTATTTTATTAGCTTTAAATTTATTATAAAAACACTTAATATAGTAATTTAAATATAGGTTAATTAAAAAGACTATTACCTTAGTTTTAAGAAAGAAGTATAGTATAGCTTAAAAGGCTTTAGTTATAACTTAAAAATACTTATTTTATTTTATAGTAAAAGCTTTAACTATACTCTTTATTATTTTACCTAGGGTAGTAAGGGTATAGTATATCTTTATACTATATATAACTAAGCTTTATATTACTTATATATATAGTATTTTAGCTTTTTATAGTTAGTATCTTTATATTAATACTACTAGTAAAATAAGAGTAAGCTACTATTAATATAGCTTTATAACTACTTATATTTAGTGTTTCTTTTATTATAATTTTCTATAAATTTATACTTTAAAAAAGTAAGTAAATTAAACTAGCTAAATTATAGTAATACTAAAGTAAACTTATATTATAACTATATAGTAGTATTTTATAAAGTATATAAGCTTATTTTTTTATAAATAAGAAACTAAGCTAAATTTAGTAAACTATAATTAATAAATATACTATATAGCCTTAAGCTAGTTCTAGATTTCTTCTAATATATAGCTATATATAAGAATATTTATATTATTTAAGAAGCTAAAAACTAAGGTAAAAAGGGCTATATATAGAGCTTTATAAAGAGAGGTGATGATGATGATTGTGTTACGCTAGCAGCCTTTGCAATTTATACTAAGCTATATCTAGAACCTCTGCTTCTTAGTGCTTATCTAGTTACAGGAAAACCTTTATTAGGTTACTAATTAGCTATATTATATAATTGCTTATATAATATATTACTAATTAGTAGTTACTTAATAGAATAAAAAACCTAACTAAATATAAGATTTTTTTCTACTACTTAGAATTTTATAAGAATTCTAAGTCTAATTTCCTTCTATATAAAGCTAGTTAAATAAATTATACCTTCGCTACCCTATACCTAATATTCTCCACTTTTTGCCCTGCTTTTCTGCCTTAAATACCTGTTAATCCTTAGTAATTATAGCTATAACTAGCTCTACACCTAAAGAGCTAGGGGGTATATTACCTATTTATAGTGTAGAAGTAGGTAATCCGCGTTACTTAGTAAGCTTAAATAAGTAGGGGGACTAGACCCACTTTAATCCTTGCTTACTAAGCTACTAATTAGCTAAAAAAAAGCCCCTACTTTTTTTTAGCTAATTAGAGTCTAGTTTTTTCCTTAATACTACCTTACTAAGAAAAAGACCCCTCTATGTAGGTTTTAAACCTATAACCCTATATAATTCTTACTTATATAAGAAAAGTGTTAGGGTTTTCCACGGCGCTTGACCACTGCGCCACGGGGTAAGAGAGGTAATATATAAAAGGAAAAGTATAAAAAAAACTAAGGACCTTTATAATATCTCTATAGATATAAAAATAGAAATAATAGTTTTTTCTTTAAAGAAAAAATAGGCTATTTTTACTATAGTAAAGGTATAGGTTTATTATAATATTTAGCTAAGAAGGCTTATATAATATATAATATAAATAAGCTAATTATAGTATACTATATTAAAAGTAGTAAAGATATTTAGTTAAAGAAGTAATATAATTTTACTATAGTATTATATTACTTTTATTACTTTAGTAAGAATATTAAAAGTAATTTTTATTAATTTATTTATTTACTTTTTTATTTAAAGTTTTAGTAAAGCTAAGCCCTCCTTAGCTATACTAATAATTTATACTATTACTATTACTTTTAATACTTTATTAGTAATACTTAGTAAGGAAATAAGTCTTTAAGCTTTAGCTTACTTTTATTTCTTTAGTATTTTCCTAAGTTTATAAAGAATAATAACTTTAGCTTTATAAAATAAAGCTAAGTAGTATTTAAAGTAATAATAGTAATTTAAAAATTAAGTAAAAACCTAGGCTAAGGATAGGCTATAAGCCTTTAAAAAGCTAGTTAAAATTTTATTAAGCTTTAGTGCCTTTTAATTTACTAGGTAGTAAATAATATTTTAGATTTTAATTTAGTTAAAGTAATTCTTAGAGGGAAATAATATAATATTAAGGTAGGAGTATAGCTAGGCTAATATATTATTTATTTTTATATATTATTTAAAGAAAAAGTAGTTAGTAAAGGTAAAAGCTTTATTTTTATAGCTTATATAAAGTATAGCTATAATACCTTTACTTTAAATAAGGTTTAAAATTTATTATAATTTAAAGAAAAAGCTATTATAAAGGTAAGCTTAGTACTTAAGCTTTTATAGATTACTATAGCTAGTAATAGCTTTATTTACTACTTTATATTAAAAGCTATAGTATTTATTATAAACTATATAGGCTTAAGTTACTTTTACTTTAATAATAGCTTATTAGTTAGAGTTTAGCTTTATAACTTACTATTAATATTATACTTTCTTAGTTTATTATATAGCTATTTAAACCTATTAGTTTTACTATAAAGCTAAGCTAATAATATATAGCTCTCTTTTTAATACTATTTTATTTACTATAGTTTATAGCTTCTTTATTATTTACTTAGTATAGCTATTAACTTTATAAAGGCTATTAAGTAAGGGGTTAGTATTATTATTATAGAAATAATATATAGCCTCCTTAGTAATAAAGTTAAAGTTTATATTCTTTTAAGTATATTTTAGTATTATAAAGGGTATTATATTATTTATAATACTAAATTATATAAGCTATAAAATATAGTTAAACCTAGCTAGGTTAAAGCCTTTTATATATTTAGCTATAATATCTTAAGTTAGCTAGGTATAGTTAATAGTACTATTTTATTTCCCTTAAAACTACTATATAACCTTACTAAAGAGTATTAAAAAAGTAAAGTATTACTAAGCTATAACTTTAAGTAAAAGTTTACTTTTAAGGAATATATATTTATATTTATTTTATAAAGAGTAATGCTAATTAAAGTTACTTATAAATATACTATAGCTTTAAATTAAGGCTATAGTAAGATTATATAAAGAGATTACTTAGTCCTTTTTATAAAGAGAAAAGTATATAAAGTAAATATTAATATTATATAAGTATACTAAGTATTAATTAATATTAAATTATACTAACTATATTTTAAAACTATACTAGTAATTTATATAAATAGCTATTTAGCTACTTTATATAGTAAGCTAAAAGTAGCTAAGGCTAAAGTTTAAAAATATTTTATTATTAATAATTAGTTTTTAAATTACTACTATATTAACCTTAGCTTAATAATATAGCACTACCTTAATAAAGTATAATTTCTTTTATATATTTTAGTATATAACTTGTATTATATAGTTTATTAAGTAATACTTAGTATATTTAAGTTTACTATAGTTATAAAGTATTAGCTAAAAAAGGTATTTATAGTACTATATACCCTTAAGGTTATTATAGCTAAATAGGCATTAGGTAATTTATTATAGCTATTTAGGGGTTTATTAGTATACTTTTATAGTAAGGCTTTATAGAATAGTAGGAAGCTTACTTTATATTAATAGCTATATAATTTAATCTTAGTTTATTTAAATGCTAATTTCTTTAAATTAAAAAAAGCTTAGGGGTAGTATAAGTATACTATTATTATATAAGTTTACTATTTATTTATAATTAAATAAAGTTTTAACTATACTATATATAAGCCTAAGTAATTATAGTAGTGTTTTTAAGCTACCTTTATTAGTGCTAAAATAAGCCTATTTACCTTTATTATACTAGCTAATAGTATAGTAGCTATACTATAAGGTTACTTTATAGTAAGCTATAATATAACTAAACTTATAGTAATAAAAGCACTACTTAGGGTATACTATATTATTATAAAGTGTTACATCTAGTAATAGTGTATAATGTATATTCTATCTAGTGGAGGACACTCTAGCTACCTAAAATGTATATAGTGGGTGTTTTAGGCAAGATGCCTAAGATATAAGGCTAGATACTAGGGCACTATATCTAAGGGTTTTAATAAGGGAAATATTAGAAGGTCTATAGTGTATAATACCTTCCTTATAGCTAAATAACTAGCCTATACTAAATATATATAAAATCTATTCTTAGAAGAGCATAAAAAATTAGCTTAAAAGAGGCAAAGAGAATGTATTAAAAATCTAAGTAAATATAGTATATAGAAGGTTATACTTCTAAGTATATAAAGAAAATAAGCAGTAATAGTAGCTAATACTTAGAGAAGAAAAATAGTGTATAAAATATATAGAAAAGGTTTAATTAAATAATACTAATTAGTAGTTAAAAAGGGAGGGCTATAATAAATGCTAACTAAGGAATTATATATAATAATTGTATTACGCTAGCAGCCTTTGCATTTTATGCTAAGCTGTATTTAGAACCTCTGCTTCTTAACGTTTTTTATCTAGTTATAGGAAAACCTTTATTAGGTTACTAATTAGCTATATTATATAATTGCTTATATAATATTACTAATTAGTAGGTGCCTAATAGAATGAAAAACCTAACTAAATACAAGATTATTTTCTGCTACTTAGAATTAAATTCTAAGTCCAGTTTCCTTCTATATAAAGCTAGTTAAACAATTATACCTTCGCTACCCTACACTTAAAATTCTCCACTTTTTTACCCTACTTTTCTACCTTATAATACCTATTAATCCTAGTAATTATAGCTGCAACTAGCTCTACACCTAAAGAGCTAAGGGGTATGTTGCCTATTTATAGCGTAGTAGTGGCTAATCCGCGTTGCTTAGTAAGCTTAGAAAAGTAAGGGGACTAGGCCCACTATAATCCTTGCTTACTAAGCTACTAATTAGCTAGAAAAAGCCCTTACTTTTTCTAGCTAATTAGAGTTAGGTCTTTTCCTTATTGCTATACTACTAAGGAAAAGACCCCTCTATATAGGTTTTAAACCTATAACCTATATAATTCTTACTTATATAAGAAAAGTGTTAGGGTTTTCCACAGTGCTTAACCACTGCGCCACGGGGTAGGAATTATATATAGTATTTATATAAAATTATTATACTTTATATATTTAAAACCTTTAGTAAAGCTATTAGTAATTATTTAATTTATACTAACCTATTTAAAATAAAAAAGGCTATTTATAACGTTCTAAGTAATTAATTTATATTATAAATCTATATGCTATATATAGCTATAATACTTTTTATTAATTATATTTACCTATATATTTTAACTATTAGTAAATAGTAATAGTAAGCAGCTCTAATAAAACCTAAAGTTTTTAATAAGCTATAATACCTAAATTATAAATAAAGCAATAAGCATAAAATTAATAAATTTAGTTTTAGTTGTTATAGTCTAGAATAGCGGACAATAACGCTTATACCGTTGTGCCACAAAAGGTCTGCTGCAGCCTCAGTTGAGTGCTGCAGCTTCTATAAGCCCTTATAAGACTCATTCCCGACCGTAATAAGTGCTAGGGGATGGAATTATAAGCTAGCAGTCCCGTGCTAGCCTAATTAGGTTAGAGCCTAATTAGAGGGGACCTTCTAAGCTAGGAATGAATAAAGTGAGGGAACTCAAACCCCTATGAAACTAAACCTAATTAGTTAGTACGCCCTATATAAATATTGGCTACTAGTATTCATCTAGCTTGTGGCTGGCTCTACAATAGACCCTGCTAATCTAGCCGCAAATTGCACCCAAGGGGACTTGAACACGAGCAATTGCTACCACTTGTTACGGTCTAGAATAGCGGACAACAACGCTTATACCGTTGTGCCATAAAAGGTCTGCTGCAGCCTTAGTTAAGTGCTGCAGCTTCTATAAGCCCTTACAACACTTATTCCCGACCGTAACATTAGTAGTACTTAAAGCTATAAGAGTTTGCCTTTTTAAAGACTAAAGAATAACGCTACTATTAAGCATAATAATATAGCTAGCAGTAGAACACTATATTATAATATTATTACTATAAAAAGCATTACTATAACTATAAACACAGAGAATTTAATTATTAGTACCTATAGTATATTTTTCTCTAAGGATAATGCTAAGATTCTTTATTCCTTAAAGGTATTACTATAGGTACTTCTAAAAATCCTAATAGAACTATTTTAGCGCTAAATTTACTATACTAAGCTTATTAACTATAAATATAATATTAGGTCTTATATATATAAAGAGCTAATTAAAATATCTCATCTCTCTTTACTAATCTATAAAATTACTAATAGTAAGGAGGTCTTTTTAATTTATAGGGATCTTAGTGTTAGGTGTAGATATAGTAGCTAGGTAAAGGCAATATAGTAACTAGTATATTAACTAAAGCTTACTTCTTCTAAGAAGCCTTTATATATATAGTGGTCTTTTAAGTGCTACTATAAGTAAGAGTGTAACTAAGTATAAGGGATTCTATCCCAATGCGCCTTATATTGTGAGGACCTTACACTTAGCCTATAGCAGCTAAGGCGTGTAAGCTAGCGATAAGTTAGAGACTTAGAAGCGCTAAATAATAGATTTAATATACTTCTCCTAATAAAGAATAATAGTTTAGTAGTTATAATCCTATAAAAATTATATACTAAAGAATATATATACTATCTCTAAGTGCTTAAGCTTATATTAGAATTCTAGTAAGTTAAATATAGCGCTTATTATACTATTTAATAAAGCTACTATAATAATATTATTAATATAAAGAAAAAGAAAAATATAGTCTTTATAAGTAAAGATATATAATTTACTTATAAGTCTTTTAAATCTATATTTAAAGAGCTCTATAGATATATTATTAAGCTACTAAAGAGGTAAAATTAGTAAACTATATAAGGCTTAATTAAGGTAGTATATATACTTTATACTATCTTTATAACTATAAGGTTATTATATAAAGACCTTAGTTTTTATATTAGTATTTAAAAAAGTATTAATAATATTATATTATTATTACTTAAAATTATAAATAGTAACTAGTATATAAAATATATATAGAGAGACTAAGTAAGTAACTATAGTATAAAGGTTTTTATCTTTAAAGACTTTATTATATTAATTACTATAAACTATTTATTAAGCCTTTAAATAAGGCTTATTATTAATAGAATATTTAATAGTATAAACTTAATAGCTATTAAAAACTATAGTATTTTTTAGTAAGTACATTAATTCCTAGCTATTCTTTTACTATATTTTTTCTAGCTTTTTAAGCTTAGCTAGGCACTAGAATATATAATAATTTAGAAAATCTTTTACCTTAAATTAATTTAATAGTATTAGAATCTTTATATTTACTATACTAGCTATATTAATAATTATTATATAATATAAGGGATTTATAGCTTTATTTTCCTTATATTTATTATTATTATAATATATAACTATAAAGTTTAAAGACTTACTTATAGAAAATACCTAGTTTTACCTATATATTATAATATATAAATAGTTAACACGCTTTTTTATATATATTAAGTAGTGTATACCTTAAGTATTAAGACTATACTTATTATTAATAGGCTTTAATTTATTTTTTAATAGCTTTTTCTTTTTAAGGTTATTTAATTCTTATTTAATAAGATTACTATAAAGTAATAAATTAACTTTAGCTATAACTACTTCTAAAGACTCCTTAATTATAAAAGCTAGGGCACTAGGTATTTCCTTATTATATATAAAAGGCACTTTTTCTAAGGCTTATAGCTATAGTTTAGGGTTAAAAGGAGGTGTATGCTTCTTAGAGAGCGCTATTACTAAATAATTATATACACTAAATTATATAATTTTAGTATGTTTTTTAATATTTACACTTAAAATAGTAAAATATTATATTTTAAAGGGTCTTTAGGAGGAGTAGTTAACTTAAAGTATAGTTAATTAAATAATATATATAATTTTAGTGGTTTTTTTACTAATTTATTATAAGGTTTAAACTTAATAAGGTCTGCTAATATAGTGAGTTATTAGTCTATATCTAGGGATATACCTATAAAGGCTATATTTAATAGTAAAGTAATTATCCTCTTACCTTCTTCTATAAAGGCTAGATTAATAAGTTTAGTAATAAATTTAATATCTTTCTTATTATAATTAGTATAATTAAATACTTCTTAAAAGTATATATTATAAGCCTTAATAATATAATTATTTTTAGAAAGCTATACTTTAAAGAGATAATATTAAGAGCCTTTTATACCTATAAAGTAACCCTTTTTAGCTTAAAGAGCTATCTTTATAGTATATATATACCTTTCTTTAGAAATTTATATATATATAATATATTTCTAAGTTTAGAGATTTTAAATAAAAACTTTATTATTTAAATTAACCTTATTAAATAATACTTATTATAGTAATTTACTACTAGTACTATTTATTAGTAATAGATTTATAATTTTAATAGTATACTTTATTATATATAGCTATAGTATATTAGGAAGCTTAGTATTAATTATAAAAGTATATACTATCTTTATAAAGGTTCTTTTAGCCCTTTTAATAATACCTTAATATACTAAAATATAAAGAGCTTTAGTATATAAAATAATGCCTTTTTTATAGTAATAGCTAGTAAACCTTTTGCCTAAGAATTCTATAGTATTATTAGTATAAAAGCACTTAATAGTAAAGCTAATACTTATATTTTCTATAGTAATTTACTAAATCTTTATAACTTTCTATAAATTCTTATAAGTTATAGTTAGAATTATTTAGTAAAAATAGGTATATATATTAATTATATATAAAGTATAGTTCTTTCTACTAAACCTCTTTAGTTTATATATAATATAATTCTAAAATATATAGAATAAAAAAGATTAAGTATTAGTTTAAAGCTTATAGTAAATAATTTAATTAGCTTTTATAAAATAATAAGCCTTATAATAAAAGTTATAAAAAGAAATAAAATTAATAGAAATACTAGCTTCTTTATATATATATAGAATATAATTCTTTTCTATATACCTAAGTTTTTTATATAAAAAGCTATATTTTATATTCTTTATAATAGCCTTTATAGATAAAGCTATAAAGTTAAAGTAAGGCTCTTTTTTATATAAATTTAGAACTATAATATTAAAGGCTTAATAAAAAGAAGTAACTTATTAATAAAAAGACTTTATAATTAAATAGTTTAAAAAGCTATTTATAATAATACTAGCTTTTTAAAGAAGGCTAGGAAAAATTATATTAACTTTAGCTTTAAGGGTAAGCTATATATTTAATAGCTTAAAATAGCTTTTTACTATAGATATTTTAATTATTTTAATGCTTTTTATTATAAGTAGTTAACTATTACTTATAGTTATTAGTCTAACTACTATATTTATATTAAGATATATAAACTACTTTATTAAATTAAATATATAGTTACTATAGCCTATATTTAGTATATAATTAGTTCTTTTAAGTTAATTAAAGTTAGTAGCTACTATATAAATATTATTAATACTTATAGTTATATTACTAAAGGTATTTCTAGTTTATATAATATTTATTAAAGCTATACTTTTAGGCTTAATTTTATAAATCTTTTTCTTACTCTTTTTAATATAATTAGGTATTTTCTTAGGATATAGCTTTTAGTAAAACTTAGGCTTATAGCCCTATTAGCTTACTTTAATAATATAACTATATTTTAATATAGTTTCTTTAGTAGTAAATAAGGTTATTTTTATTATAAAGTTAGCTTTTTACTTTATTATAGGCTTATTAGACTTATAAGTAAAATACTTTAGTATTTTCTCTTTCTTTAATCTATTAGTAGTATAGCTTTAAATTTTCTATATATTATATATATTAAGTATAAAGCCTTTAACTATATAGAGTATTTATATAATCTATATAATATTAAGTAATTTTATAATATTAGTAATTTACTACTAAATATTCTAATAATAATTAAGCTAGGCCCTTATTATAAAGTAATTTACTTACCTTAATTAAAAAAATATATTTAAAAGCTTAATAATTATAATATTAGCTTAAAAGCTATAGTTATTATAAATAAAAGCTATAAGGTCTATTATATAGCCTTTATAATTCTATTTTACTCTAAGGATATTTTTCTATATATATATTAATAGTATTTACTATACTAAGTATATTAATAAAGTATACTTTTAATTAGTTTATACTAACTAAGAAATTATACCTTTAAAATGCCTAGTTAGGCTAAGGATATATATATATATATTTATTAAGATTTTCTATTTTTTAAAATTCTTAAATTCCTTTAAAGAGGTAATTTATATAGTTTTTAGAATTATATTCTTTATACTAGTTATTAAGTTAGTATTTTAACTTTAGTATACTATATTTAGTGCTAGATTTATAGTTTAATTAGTTATAATAGCTTTAATTTAAAAGCTTTTATTAGAAATAAGGGGTTTACAGAGGATCTTGCCTTCTGTATACTAAGGTAGTGAGGCTTAGTAAGCAGCAGTCAAGAGACCTATATAGCGCTATAGGTTGCTCTATAAGCCTATTTCTAATATTAAAAGCTTAATATATAACTTTTAGTATATAAAATATAGTAATTCTAGGGCATAAAAATCACTAGAATTTTCCTTAGATTTTTATTTATTTATTTATAGTAGTAAATTATAGTGTATTTATAAATAGCTAGGCTAGTAGTTCTATATAGTTATAGGCTATAAGGGGGTCTTCTCCTTTATATACCCTCTAAACTTATTATTAGAATTAGGTTACTATAGGGTAGTTATAAGTTACTTTTTATTTTCTATAAAATTTATTTATATAGGAAAATAAAAAAATAAACTTATAGCTATATAAATTAGCTATTAATATACCTTTTCTTTTATTAACTTCGTAAAATTTAATATATATTTAAAAAAAGTTATTTTTAGCTAAATATATTATTAAAAAGCCCTAATTCTAGTAATAAAGAATTTAGTCTTAAGACTTTTTAGAAATTCCTTATTATTTTATAAATTTAATCTAAAGTTATACTATAGAGTAAGTAACCTAAAGGTTATATAATATTCCTTATAACTTTTATTAATTAGTTATTTAATTAGCTACTTTATAGCTAGTTAGCTTATATTAAATTTTTAATTAAAAATTTAATTATAGCTTTTATAGTATATATATAGTTACACTAAGCTCTATAAACTATAGTAATAATATATTAAGCATAGCATAGCTACCTAAGGTTAAAAAAAAGGTAGAAAAGTCCTAAAAAATAGGTCTATATAGCTACAGCGTCTTAGCGTATAGCCTTGCAGTGCGCAACACGCAGCCTCGTGGCTCGCGCAACGCAACGTATAACGCAACAACTAGCTAGCTAAGGGCACTATAAGGTCCCCTGAAAGGTCCCCTATAATATGCCCTAATTAGTGACTAAGAGGCCTGAAAATAGCTGTTATTTTCAACAGCTTTAAAGTATTATAAAGTTAGTTATATTAATTTACTATAATTTAGTATTTAATACTAAAAGATTATTAGTTTAGTTAAGTAATAAGTTAATATAATTAGCTTATTACTTAGTTAAATTACTATATAGCTTATACCTTTATAGAGATTATAAAGCTAAAGATTAATAAGTTTATTATAAGTATTTTCTATACCTTAATAATAAAGAGAGAAAACTTTATAGAGTTTTACTTAGTTATACCTTAACTTAGTTAGTAAGTATTACTTTACTTTATAATTACTATACTTAACAATTTATAATTCCTTTACTTATTAAACTAATACTTAAATAGTTTTAATTTATTAAAATAGTAGTTTTACTTAGTAGTTAAAGGGGTTATAGTAAGGGCCTTTTTTTTATAAAACTTAGTAACTAAGTTTTATAATATATATAGCTATAGTATTAACTATTATAACTAATAATTAATACTTTTTATATATAAATATAAGGCAAAGGTTTAAATTCTATATTAGAGAGTATTTTTATACTTTTTTAGCATTAACTAAATTAACTAAAGTTATAAAGAACCTTAGTTATAATAATAAAAGTTTTTATAACCTACTTTAGCTGCCTAAAGATATTACCTATAATATTAATATAACATTTATAAGGCACGCCCTCTAGGTATATATACTTATCTCTTAAGGATATCCCTAGTATCTAGGGTGGATATAATGCAACTCCTATTACTTATAAGGAATACCTATAAATCCTTAACTTTTTTATAACTTTAGTATAGAACTATAATAGCTTAATATTATAAGAAAATATACTAATTTATATAAGTAATAGCTATAGTTATAGCACCTTTATTTGCCTTTACTTATAAAATATTATAGTTTATTATAATACTATCTTAACCTTTTTTATAAAACTTAATAAGCTAGGTAGCTACCTAGTATAGCTAGAAACTATAATAAATAGCAAAATATATATAGATAAAACTTAGTAAAACCTAAATACTATAGACTTTTATAAGAAAAGAGCTAAACTCTATAAAGCTATAATATACCTTTATAATAATATATACTTTATAGATTTTTAGAGAGGAGTGTAAAATATAATTAAAAACCTTAATATTAATACCCTTAAAGCTATAGGTATTTATAGTAAATAGTAGATTTTTAAATTTATTCTCCTAAATTATATAGTAACTTATAATTTTAGTTAGAATATTTACTTTATTATAAACTATAGTATTTAAGCTTTTATACTATTAAAGAACTTTATTAAACTTAATTCTACTAATAGTTTAGATAATTATATTAATAATAAAAAAAGCTTAATAAATAAAGATTTTAATAAAAATAATAATAACTTTAATAAAGATAATAATAAGGAGAAGTTTATAGAGAAGGAATCTAAGGATTCTAATAATAGCTTTAATAATAATAACTAAGTAGCTACTACCTATTTAGCGTTGAAAAACATAATACTATAATATACCTAATGCTTTACTTAGATATAGAATTTTACTTATAAGTAGCTAGGCTAAATAACTAAATAGCTATAATACAGTATAGAACATAACACTAGAATAGACTATATAGCACCTAACTAGGTTTCTATAATATTTACTTATAATAAAAACCGCGAAATTTAATAAGGTTTAGGCATACTATAAATTAATAGAATTAGAATTTTAACTTTAGAGATAATAGAGTTATTAAGGGTTTTAATAAAAAATTTATAAATAACTATATACTTTATAGTTTATATTTCCTTTTTTAAAGCTTAAAATAAGCTAGATCTTTTCTATAAAGAGAGGACCTATTATATAGTAAAATAGGTTATAGAATTCTTCTCTATAAAGAGAGAATCCTATATTTAAATAGAAAAAGATAACTTTAACCTTATATATACTTAATTACCTAACTATAACTTGTGTGTTCCTTACTTTATAACCTTATAACGTTCTATATATATTGCGTAGAACCTAATAACTTACGTGTGGTATTTAGCATGTAACAATACTATATATAATAATACTAAATAATTTATATATATAGAAGTTTAGTATTATATAAAAAGTAACTTTAAGTAAATATTAATAATACTATAAGTATAAGCTATTATTACTTTAATTTTACTTTAACTTACTATTAATATACTTATTAATAAAGTTTATAATAAATTTAAACCTTAAGAAAATAAGCTAATTATACTAGCTAAATTATAGTAATATTAAGTTAAACTAAAGTTATTATTATATAGTATTAATAAATAAAGTATATAAGCTTATTGTTTTATAAGTAAAACTATAGCTTTAACTTTATAAACTAATTTATATAAACTTTTTAAATAGCTTTAAGTTAATATTAAGTTTTATTTAGTATATAGCTATATATAAGAATATTTATATTATTAAAAAAGCTTAGATTTAATATAAATTATATTATTTATAGCTTTATATAAAGTAAAGTAATATAAAGAAAAAAGAAAATAAAAGAAATAAAAGACCTTTATAATATCTTTATAAATATAAAGAGTTTATTAATAGCTTAGTTATTAAAAAATAATTAAATAATTATTTATATAGTAAAAGCTTAGGTTTATAATATTATTTATATAAAGAGTTTTACTTAAAGTATAATATATAGTAGTTAGAAATAGTAAACTATATTAAAAGTAGCTAAAATATTTAGCTAAAATAGTAATATAATATTATTATAATTATTAGTATAACCTTAGAAAGGTTATAAAAGGATAAATAAAGCACTAGTGTAAAAAGGGTTATAAATACAATATATTAGTGTTAATAATAATACTAAAAAGCTAGACTAAGGAAGGTAGCGTTATATATAGAGTTTTTCTACTAGCATTAGGGTTAGTAGGTCTAATTATACAATACGCCTAATTAGTATCTATAAATTAGACCTTCCTAAGGTTATACTATTCTACTAAGGTTATACTATTAAGAGTAATTCTAATACTTATAAATTCTCTCTTTTTTTAATAAAAAGAAATTGCCTAAAGAGTAGCTAAAAAACGCATAAAAAACAGAGAGTATTATTATTAATATATATAGATCCCTTAATTAAAAAGAACGTTTTTAATTAGCTAGCTTTATACTAAGTTAATTATATAAAAATTCTTTAGCCTCTATAGCCTTATTTATTATAACTAATTCCTATTAATTAGCTACTTCCCTCTTTACCTATTCTTTTACCTTAATTCTTATTTTATTATTATTAATAAAGTTCTTAAGAGCCTTATTTAGCGTTACCTTTATTATTATATTTATAATGTTATTATTCCTATTAATTTATTAGATTTCTATAAGCTTATAACGCTTATATAATTATTAAAGGGCTATAATGTTAATTATAAGCTATTTTTCCTTTATTATTCCTAGCTTTATAAGGTATTTATATAGGGAAAAAGAGTCTATATAAATTATTATTAAAATATATACTTTTTATAGCTTCTTTATAATTATATTTAGAGTGACTCCTAATGTATATACTATATTTATACCCTATACTATTTTATATAGCTTAGAGGTAAGAGCACTCCTTATAACTCTTTTGCTCTTTATTAAGCTATATATAATAATATTCCCTTAAAGCTTAAATTCTATATTAATACTACTTTTTACCTTATTACTTAGAATAATTATAA